>JAXIVJ010019996.1:0-2500 GCA_036785665.1 Chirona hameri | reverse complement strand
CCTACTGACGGACGGGGAGGTGCTCACCTTCCTGGCCGGTGCCACCAACGTGCTCTACAGCCATAAACGCCACCTGGTGGACGCCTACATCATGGTGAGTGCACGGGACGCCCGCTAGGTGGCGCGTGCGAGACCGTAGTGGCGTGCAGTGGACGTGTGCGCACTGCGCTGTATAGAGGATATAGTTATTGGTTGGCTGATGTATTTGTAAATTCGGCGATTTGTCTACACAACTATGTGGATTTATTAAAGGGAGATGATCGCCTTTTGATTTTGTCAGCAACAATTTCTTTGGCTACCGTTATGGTTTTACAATTATTTTATTTACATTTAAGAATTAAATACAATTATTCCCAAATTTAAAGTTGTAAGTTTGTAAGAAAAAAATACAAAACAAGTTCCTTGTGTATTTCATGAAGGTCATTGACAAATTCGTCCTTCCCTACCATTGTTTACATCGAGTGCGGCATTTTTGGAGGCTCTGTGACGAATGGATGTTAATGGACCACTGCTGATGCAGTCGTGAATTCTGCATTGATGCATGACTGACTATCAGTATAAGTCATGAATAACACAACATGCAAACTATACCAACTCGAATGAAATATGGGCGGAATGATTTGAACCCCAGGCAAGCAAGTATTCGCAAAGCACTCGCTCTGCGCCTCAGTAGCAAAAGGCGAGGGAAATGCATTTTGATACAATATTATTACGTCATAAGTTTCTGAAGTGTCAACTACTATGAAATAAAGTGATAAGATACCTTTAATAATGATTAACAAGAAAATTCAAACTAAAAAAAAATACTTTGAATAAGTCTTTAATTAGCTTTCAACTCAAAATCAGATATATGTTGCAATGCTACACAAGAATGGCACCAGTGACGTCATTAACGAAGCTTGCTATGGGACTTTGGTATACTAAACGGGAATTTGGGATGATAGCCTTTGACGATACCGCTTCTCAGCATATAATCAGGAACAACTCGCCACAAATGGTTAAGTGCGCCGTGAAGCGTGACAATGACTTTTTAAACAAATCGCCGACGCTAAATGGGTCGCCGTCGATGTGCATCGATGAACTTCCGATTTAATTGCCAGTTTTATGTTATTGTTTGTTAGTTTTTGGGGGAAAAAGTAATATTTTTCATGATAATATAAAGCGTAGTGATAAGCGTAGTGATAAGCGTAGTGATAAGCGATAATATAAAGCGTACAGCCACATACAGACTATACAAAACTCCTAATGTTGAAAACAAATGAAGCGATTTTCACAAATTGAGGGTCGCAACCACTAACTATGCCGCCGTTGATGTGCATCGATGAGTATCCGATTTTATTGCCACTTTTTCCAATCGCTGTTACTTTTAGAGGATCGCCGGGCATATAATCACAACAAGCAGAGCGCACAATATATTTTCCACTTCATTGCGTAAAAAAGCAATACGGGAAAAGTCCGCAGTTTGATGAGGACCAAAAATACTTGCAAGTACCGGTCGTTAAAAGTGTGGAACGCTTATCAACTATAACTTGAAATATCTTTCGGTAGGAAAGTTTTATGTAAAATGTGATGAATTTACAATATATGTTGGTCTTGTCTGGCGATTTCAAGTGCTAACTCCATTTTTGTGGGAAAAAGGCATTATTTCCCTTTAAAGGCCTTTTGATTTTGTCAGCAACAATTGCTTTGGCTACCGTTATGGTATTAAAATGTTGTTATCTAAATTTAAGAATTAAATAAAATGATTCCCTAATTCAAAGTTGGAAGTTTGGGAAAATTAATGATCGGTATTTTCCCTCCACTATTGGAAAGCGCAACATCAACGCTTGTGCATCAATCTGTTCAACATTGTTGAATGGGCACCTGTAAACAAATCGCTGACACTAAATAGGTCGCCGTAGTTTAGCGTGGCACCGGCCGGCCGGTGCCAAGCTAAACTGCCGATGTCAATGCACTTTTTTTTAAAAATTATTGTTGATTGTTCATAAAAAAAAATTGGCACGTATTCGCAAAAGATAGATTCCAGGAAACATATTGCATACCTTCATGATAAATAACAATGCGTAGGGAGGCTAATTTACTGAATTCGTTACCGAGTACTTGCTGAGTACCGACCGATATAAGCGTGGATCGCTTGTCGGTAGGAAATTGCCAATATCTTTCGGTAGGAATGTTTACATGCAAAATGTGATGAATTTACGTCATATTTTGGCCTGGTCCATCGATTTCAGGTGCTAACTCCATTTTTGTGGAGAAGGTGATTATCTCCCTTTAAACATTTTGTGACACCAATACTACGAGCAATGATATGGATGGTGTATCAAAGTATTTGCATGTTTTAGGTGCATTTTGATATATACTTAACCCGCGCCGTGCCGGTGCTCGGCGCCACCTTCGCCGTGCCGGGGGGAGGGGGGTGTTTAGACCCCCCCCCCCCCCTCTAACTAGAAAACTGAAAAGGCTAGAAAAACGCGGAAAAATGCGTTCGAAAGCTCTCGAC
>JAXIVJ010019995.1:5000-15000 GCA_036785665.1 Chirona hameri | reverse complement strand
ACCCCCACATCACTAGCAAGCAATGGCAGAGACTGGGCGAAGACAAATATCCAGCTTCTGCTTTTAGTTGCAGGAATCGAGAGAAATCCAGGCCCTGCCACAACACAACACCACATCACACTTTCTACACATCAACATCAACAGCATCACAGCTCCAAACAAACTACAAGAACAATTCATTACCACAAACTCAATCGACATCCTTGCCCTAACTGATACAAAGCTAGACGACACAATTCATCCCAGCCTCTACAGCATCACTTACTTCCACCCACCGTTCACACGACACAGAACCAAGAGAGGCGGTGGTACGGCTCTATACGCGCGTTCCTCGTTGCCCGTCACCAGACTACATGACCTAGAACTCCCCGGTGAAGAATGGATATGGGCGATGATTAAAAACAAAGACTCTACAATCATCATTTGCTCGATATATCTTCCCCCTAATCTCTCCTCTGACAGACAGCAAGACTTTCTCGACCGACCCACGGACAGCATAACATCAGCACAGGCGTACAATCCGACAGGAATACTTCTGACAGGCGACCGTTAGACGACCGGTAACATTTACCTAACTCAAACACCAAACAGAAACAGTGGCACGACAACATTCGACTACAGACTTGAGGACACAGCCCGGACACTCGACCTGACACAGCTTATCACGTCCCCGGCTCGCATCGACGAAACGTGCACAATCTTCGTGACCTAATATTTGTCAATAACATCGAAATGGTGCAAGACAACGGAATACTCTCCTCGTTTTTAAATCTAGACCACTTTCCAGTCTACGTCAAGTTTACTTTCAAAAATGATACGTCTGACAAAACGAGATTTAAAGAATTTCTTGATTTCAAAAACACAAACGTAGACAGATTGACAAATATTTTGATCGGGACCAACTGGAATAGGATACTTAACAACGACGTGAACGAGGCAGTAAGACAATTTACCAAGACTCTACTGGACGCAGCCAGGTTGACCATATACCGACAAAACGTGTGCGCATCAGACAAGACGACAAGCCTTGGGTAACATCGGAGTTGACGAGACAAATTAGGAAAAGAGATGGACTATTTAGACAGGCAAAGCAAACAAAGTGACAACGACTGGCAACGATGGAGAGTTCAGAGAAACATAGTGACGAACATCAACAGAAATCTCAGAGATACGCACTTCAAAGACAAAGTGAAACCCTCCTGCAACACAAACACAATCCTCATAAGTACCACTCCATACTGAAAAGCATGATTGGTCGCTCTCGAAATCAAACAATACCCCCTCACTCATTGGACGCGACGCTCCAAACAAACTACGCGACGGGACACTGCTGACCGATGACAAAGACAAAGCAACATTTCTTAACGAACACTTTGCTATACAATCTCATTTAAACATCGACGATTTTCGTATTCCACTCACTATCGACACACCAACAGCACCGACACTCAACCAAGTGACAGCAACAGAACGCGAGGTCTTGACGCTACCAAATTCCCTTGACCCAAACAAATCCTGCGGCCCGGACAAATTACCGACAAAATTATTAAAACTCACAGCAATTCTCATCTACGAATCGCTGACAAAATTATTTAATATGTCTCTGACCAAGGGAATATACCCAACTGACTGGAAAGAAGCTATAGTACACCCTATATTCAAAAACAAAGGGTCCGCCTCCGACGTCAATAACTATAGACCAATTAGTCTCCTTCCCTGCGTATCCAAGATTTTTGAAGAAGAAAAAAATTCGACAGGATCTACAAACACGTAACACTGCACTCCCTTCTCACAGAAAGGCAAAGCGCGGTTACAGACCAGGGCACAACACACAAATGCAACTAGTTCACCTAAATCACAACCGATGTCAATCACTTGATAGAGGACAAGACTTCACAGCTATCTATTTGGACATTTCGAAATATTTTGACAAAATTTGGCATAAAGGACTCCTACAAAAGTGCGAAATTGTATTTGGAGTTTCTGGAATTTTACTACATTGGTTACGTTCATACCTGGAAGGTAGAAATCAACGAGTCAGAGTCAACGGCAAATTGTCGTCAATAAAAACTATAAATGCAGGGTGCCCGCAGGGATCAGTCCTGGGACCCTTTTGGCTATTTTGTACTTAAACGGACTAGCAGACACCACGACCAATATCATACTTCTATTTGCCGATGATACCTCACTACACAAACCTCACGTCAAAGACAACCCACAAGCCACACAACAATCACTACAGGGAGACCTCAACGCAATATCAAACTACGGCACCCAATGGGCTATCACATTCAACGCGGCAAAAACAATCCAACAAACATTTTCACATAAAACCGACACAACACATACACCTCGCCTAACGTTTGACAACCAGCCCATACCCGTCGTCACAGAACACAAACACTTCGGGCTAACCTTTTCATCAGATCTAAAATTTCACATACATATAAATGAAACAATAAAAAAGTCAACAGAGCAGTAAGTCAACTTTATCCAATTTCGAAATACATTCCTAGGCAAACTCTCACTCAAATATACTCAACATACATCTCGTCTATTTTCGATTAGTGCGACGTTGTATACGACGGGCATATTAAAATGCACGATGTATACCGACTCGAAAAAACGCAAAACAGAATAGCTAGACTCATCACAGGGACTCCCTTCCGCACATCGACAGACCGACTCAGACGCGACTTAGGGTGGACTAGTTTAGCAGACAGACGAAAATTACACAAACTCAACTTATACTTTAAGCTCAGAAACGACACAAGAATACCACAGTACATAACGGACACACTTCCACACACACGCCAGCAAGCCACAGGGAGAACACTCAGAAACAGCACATTCCACACTCTACCGCACAATTGTACAACCTCTTTACAACGGTCCTTCATTCCAGCCACAACGCGTCTGTGGAATACGTTACCCGAACAGACACGCATCCTTACCCGATACAGCCAGTTTAAAAGAGCAGTCTCCCAGCAGCTAGGCCCTGCTCACCCACCAAAGTACTATCATGAAGGCTCAAAACTCGGCAACATTCTCCACACTAAACTGAGGATGGAAATCTCAAACTTGAACAGTCACCTCTTTAAAATAAAAAAAACGATTCCACAGCATTCAGATGTGGTTACAACCAAGAAACCACAACACATTTCGTTCTTGACTGTCCAAATTACCATGAACTCAAACACCAACTCTTTCGGAATATTTCGGGACTATTGCAGATGGATTTCTCTATACTTTCTCCATCAAGCCAGCTGGACACGCTTATGTACAGTTCCGGTCTCGGGGCGGGCGGGGGAGGCGGTGGTGGCGGCGGCGGTGGCGGCGTGAGCGGGTGCTTCCAAAGTTTTTTTTTATCCACTCCGGTCGATTTCATCACTAACGTGGGTCGCGCTGCGGCGGCGGTGAGCGGGGTGCCCTAAAACTTAACTAGGGCGCGCGAGACCTGGCGCTTTGGTGGGCGGCGGAACGAAATAATACAACACGTATAGAGTTTGCAAGCGGTGCCATGACTTAAGTGCTTTGGCACTTTTGCACCAATTGCTTGATTGTAATTTCTGCATTATTATGTGTATTATGAATAAAATCTCACAAACACCCCCGGCACGGCGAAGGTGGCGCCGAGCACCGGCACGGCGCGGGTTAAAGCACGCCCCATATAGTGTAACCTTGACCTTGTGTGCCTTTCTGGCGTGGCCCGACACAGCGCCCGCTGCTGCCTTTGTCGGACAGAAAAATATATGTCAGTACGTTCACGGGTGTGGTGCCGGTTGAAGGACAGAACCAACAAAAGTCATATTTTCAAGGCGATGGTCAATTTTGGTCAGCGCATATAGCCGGAAATTGATAACGCAATATGTACTTGTTATGTGTCGTTAGAATGGTGATGACCTACTGTACAAGATGCTGGTGTTGATGTTTCAAAATTTTCACAATTCTAAAAAAACTTCTTACACTTATTATCACCTGTCTTTTAAGCATACAAATAAAATGCATGTCCTTTTAGCTAAAAATAGGTACTTCATATATTGTTAATATGACGCATGCATAATTTTGTTACAATATTACTTAGATTTGACATAATTTGACCCGTTTATAGACAAAAGCACATGCATTTAATTGCTGTGCCTTGAAAGACAGGTGGCAACTCTTCAAAACTATGAGGCCAAAAATAGACATTCAAATCGATTGGGGTTAGCCAAAGAAGTTCAAAATATTAAAAAACGAAGTTTTGGAATCTTGCAAATTTTCAAAAACAGACACAATACAAACACAAGTATTGTAGAGTAACTCATTGCCATTCTAACAATATTTGTCAAATATATATTACGCTACCATATCCCAGCTATATGTGCTGAAGAAAATTGCCTTCCATGATGACCTTGAAATAAAATGCCTGACCTAATATATCTGCATACACTGCTTGGATTGAAGCCAAACTTCACAGGTGGTATCAGTACCTCAGGGTATGCCGCACACCGCTTTTGGTAAAATTGAGTGCGTCATTTCGCAAAGTTTTGGTCGATTTGTTGTGGAATGTCCCAGAGACTTCCGCGGGGGATAGCATTGGTACAGGTCACTGCAGAATGTTTTGTTGATCCAGAGCGATAGTGTGAAAAGTTTCCAAAGAAATCGCTCGGTTTCTGTCACACCTGATTGTGACCTGATTTGTCTCACAAACTGAACTAAAATAATGTATATTACTGTGAACGGCAGACCGCTTGGGACTCTGATTTTCTGCGATCACTTTTGAATGCATCAACTGGCGTGCACGAATTTCTCGCAATGGAGATGTACGTTTGCCCTGCGCTAATTTTTATTCTAGATTTAGTTAGTGTCAAACGAAAATTTAGGGCACTCTTCATTCACTCGTAATGTTAAAGATAATGCGAGCTCGGATAGACGCCTGGTCACTCTGTAGTCCCGCCCTCGACTCCGCCCACCACTTGCAACCGACCGGTCACGGGTCGGACAGCGCCAGGTCAAGGTCAGCCAGGGCGGAACTAAGCTCTGATGTCATAGAATAGCTCCACCCTTTCACGATAGCCTCTACTCACCGATTTAATTCCCTGCGCGAGTTGTAACATTACGAGTGAATGGTAAGTGCCCAAAATTTTCGTTTGACATTAAGCGACCAATAATACCAAATTGGTGCAGGGTCTGAAATATCCATTGCGATAAATTCGTTCATGCCAGTTGGTTCCTTCAAAAGTTATCGCCGAAAAGAAGGATCTCAACCTGTATGCCGTTCATAGTAAATTCCTTTTAATTTGTCTTTGGTTAAATATGTCACACAAATTTAAATAAAAGAACGTTATTCCTAAAGAGAATATGTCATGCTGCTTGTTTTACGCCGATTTCAGGAGAAGTGGAAGTCGAAGAGAGCCGGTTGACTGATGTATCAAAGCTCCAGGTATCCAAACAGCCAAAGCCAGCCGCTCAGCATGTCGGGACGAATAGTAAGCAACGTGGCTAGCGATTTGTAGGACTTCGTCTGCCACTGGAGAGAGAGCCTGTTGGCGACTCCATTGAATACGTGCATACAAATGAATACAAAATACGGCGTTCATAAACTTCTTAATCGCAAGGAACACGATGTCAGTCAAAATGCAGCTATCTCTTTCGAGGCAGCTGACAATGCCATTCTGTACGCACAAATGCATTTCTGGACATGCTCGCAAAGCTACCAGGCTGGCTTCCAGAGGGCCCACTCTGACCTCCGAAGGGCCCACTCTGATTTAAAGAAGGCCGTCTTTGACGTCCTGGGGGCTCGCTCTGGCATCCAGGGGGGGTCCATGTCAAAACTTCTAATGCAGAACTTCTAACGTCAAAACTTCCAAGCCAAAACTTCCATAGGCAAAACTTCTATGCGTCAAAACTTCTAACAGTCAAAACTTCTAATGAAAAACCTTCCGAGTGACAGAACTTCTAATGAAATAACTTCCAATGCCAAAACTTACAAGCGTCAAAACTTCCAATGCAAAAACTTCTAAGCGTCAAAACTTCTTAGCGTCAAAACTTCTAATGAAAAAACTTCAAAGCAACAAAACTTCTAATGAAATAACTTCCAATGCAAAAACTTACAAGCGTCACACGTCCAATGAAAAAACTTCTAAGCGTCAAAACTTCCAATGAAAACTTCTAATGCAAAAACTTTAATGAGTCAAAACTTGTGATTGCCAAAAGGAAGTAGGAAAATGCGGCGAGTTACCCCAAAAAAAGCGATTTGACGATCCCCATGGACCAGGGTGTGACAGGAAACAATATTGTAATACAATAATCGAACCTGATCTAACCTTTACAGCAGTGGGGGGCTGTCGCCGCCCCGGACCCCAGACCATCTTGTAGACAACTGGTCCATGAGGATTGTCAAATCGCTGTTTTTTGGTAATGCGCTGCAAGCATGCGGCAAACTTTTGGCAATTACATAGCGGGAAACGGAAATACGCCCACGTAGAAGTTTTGGAATTGGAAGATATTTCATTGGAAGTATTGTCGCAGAGAAGTTTTTGCTTTGGGAGTTTTGACGATTGGAAGTTTTGTCGATTGGAAGTTTTGCAATTAGAAGTTTTGTCGCGAAGAAGTTTTTGCTTTGGAACTTTTGACGGTTCGAAGTTTTGTGGCTTGGAAGTTTTGCCATTATAAGTTGTGTAGCTTAGAAGTTTTGGGATTGTAAGTTATTTAATTGGAAGTTTTGTCGCGAAGAAGTTTTGACGGTTGGAAGTTTTGCCATTATAAGTTTTGTCGTTTAGAAGTTTTATAATTGGAAGTAATTTCATTGGAAGTTTTGTCGCGAAGAAGTTTTGGCTTTGGAAGTTTTGACGTTTGGAAGTTTTGTCGGTTATATGTTTTTCCTTCGGAAGTTTTGACACGAAGTTTTTTCCCTTATACGTTTTTCCATTGGCAGTTTTGACGCGTGTAAGTTTTGACTTGGAAGTTCTGTCGTTAGCAGTAATTCGTTAGAAGTTTTGTCGGCACACCTCCCGCCCTGGCCTCCAGAGGACCCACTCTGGCCTCCAGAGGACCCTCTCTGGCCATCCGGAGGGCCAACTCTGATCACGATGAAAATTTGCATGGATCCTGAGCAACGGCTGCTAGTAGTTTTGAACCAGTCGGAACTCAAATCACTATGCACGTGCGCACGTGCGGGCCCATATGTTGTACCTCCCAAATTACTGGAGCTCTATGGAGTTGATATTTTGCATGCAGACTAGTGTGAATAACAGCTGTTTTACACGTGTCGGGTCGTGTGTCAATACGCACGTGCGCACGTGCGCACGTGCGCCACCATATTACATATCTCGGACTCTACAGCACCAATCGTGATGAAAATTTACATGCATCTTGGGAACGACTGTAAGTAATGGAGGCACGTAGCCAGGATTTCGTCCAGGGGTGCGGTGCCTTGAAAGGGCCCCTTCCCGAGCGTTGGAAGGACCCCCTTCCCAAGCGTTGAAAGGGCCAAACAAAACCGATGAAAGGCGCGTTACAATGATGGAAAATACAGTATGACAGATATGGCTTGGGCCATACCAACTTTTAGGAGCGGAGTTAGCAAACTGCCATATCAACTTTGGAACCAGCGACACCAATTTGGAATCAGCTATACCAATTTGGAATATTTTTGAAGCTCAAGACCTGGAACTCTGCGTAGCGGCGCGATTTTTGTTTAGTCTTATGCCCTGGATATGCTTTCTCATCAATGTGTCGCATTGCGTATGGTGCGGACCTTTACAAATGCTATTTTGTGCGTTTAAAAGTGCGGTAAAAAGTGCTAAAGTGAACTATTTTGCCCAATTATATAGGAAAGTAGCAACATAACATATAAATGCGCCGAGAAACGGGGCGATTTTTTTTCTAACCCGTATACAATTGAATTTGTAGTTAAATTGCGTCACGGAGCGGCGCGAAAATTTTGAGTTTTATTCCTGGACAACTGCATTCTTACTGTTGAAAGGTCCAGGTCCTTCAGATCGTCTAGGGGCCCCTACGACCTTTGCAACGCCCTGCCGACCTGTTCAGGGACTCATCTGGGATCCGCGAAGCGAACAGACATGATGTGGAGTAGGTGATATATATAAAATTCAAAGAGCAAAACTACTCTACAAGAACAAATAAAATCGGAGCTTTCGGGTATATTGTAACACCCTAACGAAGGGTGTTACAATATACCCGAAAGCTCCGCTTTTAATATTTTCCTTGTGGAGTAAGTCCTCTTTGTATTTAATCTGCATCTGGGATCTCTAAGTGCTTTTGGCCCTTCCGGTCTGACCAGGGACTCCTCTCAGACTGTGTCGCCTTGTGGCTGCTTTGTCGCCCTGCCAACATGCTCAGAGGCCCCTCCGACCTGCCTAAGGGCCCCTCCAGTCTGGCTAGGAACTCATCCGGCATGTTCAAGGGGCCTTCCGACCGGCCCGGGGACCCTTTCGTTCTAGCCAGGAGGAGCTTCTCTGACTTGCCCAGGAGCCACTCTCATCTGCCCAGCGACTCTTCTGGTCGGACTGCGCTGGCTGCTTTGTCGCCCTGCTGACATGCTCAAGGGGCCCTCCGACCTGCCCTGGGCCCCTCAGTGCTGGCTAGGGGCCAATTCGGCATGTTCAGGGGCCCTTCTTACCCGCCCAGGGGTCCTTTCAGTCTGGTCAGGGGCCCCTCCAATCTGCACAGGGCCCTTTGAACTTTCCAGGAGCCCTCTGGTCTCTCCAGGGGCCATCCAGCCTTCTAAGGGGCCCTTACGACCTGGCAAGGGAATGCGCTGGCTGCTTTGTCGCCTTGCGACAAGCTCCGAGGGCCCTCCGACCTACCCAGGGGCTCCTCTGTGCTGGCTAGGGGCGATTCGACGTGTTCAGGGGTCCCTCTGACCCACTCAGGGGCCTTTTCGGTCTGGCCAGGGTCCATTCTGACATGCACAGGGCTCTTTTGAACGTCCAAGGGGCCCTCTGGTCGTTCAGAGAGGGCCCTGGTAGTCCTAAAGGGGCCTCTGAAGTGCTCTAAACTTCTAAAGACCACGCTTCGCGCGTTAAAGAGCCCATGATACCGCGCTTCGCGCAGTCTCGTCGGCCCTTTTCGGCGCACTGCGCACGCCGAAAGAAGCCATTCTGACCTCCGGGGGGGGGGGGGGGCATCCGCCGCCCCCCCCCCCCCCCTGGCTACGTGTCTGAAGTAATGTAGCCTGTAGTGGAACTCAAGACACTATGCACGTGCGCACGTGCGAACCACTACTTCTATCTCAGGCTACGAGCTTATGTGAAATCGCCCGCTCGGTCATCGCCCATGCATTTCGCGTTTTACTGGTTTACTCATTCCTTTGCTTCAGCCCCCAAGGAAGTTGAAAAAGCTGACGAATCCGAAACAAATGGCTGCGTGAGGTGCAGCGCTGCCGGGGCAGCTTCAGCAGCTTCAGCGGAAGCTTCAGCGGCAGCTTCAGCTTCAGCTTCAGCTTCAGCTTCAGCTTCAGCTTCAGCTTCAGCGGCAGCGGCAGCTTCAGCGGACGTTCTGGCTAGACTAGACGGGGAGCTGCGGCGGAGACAGACGAGGACTGGCGAAGTGGTGTGGTGGCCGGGGGGCTCGGAAGGCCCGGCGGGGCGGCCGTGGCCGGGCCGGGCCGCTCCGTGTTGACAGCAGCCGCCGAGAAGGTGACCACGGAGACGCTCGTGCAGGACGGCGTCACCTACGTGAAGAAGACCAGCGTGACGTGCTATGTCGCCAGTGAGTCGGCGGGCGGCGACGACGGCCCGGCGGAGGTCAGAAGGAGCGGCTCCCTGCCCTGCTGACCAGAGACCGCCGCTACACACAGCGGCTCCCTGCCCTGCTGACCAGAGACCGCCGCTACACACAGCGGCTCCCTGCCCTGCTGACCAGAGACCGCCGCTACACACAGCGGCTCCCTGCCCTGCTGACCAGAGACCGCCGCTACACACAGCGGCTCCCTGCCCTGCTGACCAGAGACCGCCGCTACACACAGCGGCTCCCTGCCCTGCTGACCAGAGAC
>JAXIVJ010019995.1:0-2500 GCA_036785665.1 Chirona hameri | reverse complement strand
CGCCCTTCGGACCGCTCATCAATACCTGAGTGTCGTCGGCATACTGAAAGACAGCTGCGTCGCCTGGCGGATCCAGGGGGGCGGCAGGGGCTAAAGTCCCCCCCCCCATTCCAAGCTCGACAGGGGCGGCAATAGAAATTAGCCCCCCCCCCAAAAAAAATCCGCTGAAACTGGCGATGAAAAATGGGTACTGCCTGCGAAAAAAAATCTTGCAATTTTTTGTCTCGCCTCGTTCGTGTTTCCTTCATTTGGTAGCTTTTTGGTAGCAGTAGGGATAGAGAAAGTGGCGCGTCTGACGCTATTTTGGAGTGATTCACAACCAACGTAAGTTATAATTGTACACGCAGTGTCGCAGCCTTTGGTCTCCTGCTGTCTGCTGGAGCGCGTGAGTGAACTTCCTTGTATAGGTACCTATGTTGTGTGGAATACGTCTACTAGTATTAAGGCAAGTAGGGTAATTAGGTACAGTTTGAAGAAAAACAAATCCCAATGTTCTTCTTTGTGTAGCTATGGATTTATTTCCAGATATGTACCGAGCAGGTATGAAATAAATTATTATTATTATCATTTCTGGTGGTAGTGTAGCCCTATCATTTTTGCAGAAATAATAATGGGACAGTGGTGGATTTCTGAATCCGGAATTTGGGTCATTATGTGCCTGTCACCTATAAGACATGCAAAAATGCCATATGGAGGCTTATAAATTATGCATAACCTTACCTTACCTAACCAAAGTTGGAATTTACCATAAAAGCTGAAGGCCTGTAATAAAGGAAAAGGGCATCAAATAGAAAATAAAAAAGGAGATGCTGACTGACAAGGTTCTTGTAAGCCTAAGCTACTAAAAAAAAGTTTGAAAGCGACAGAAGAGGTAAAATTGGGTTTGTCTGGTTTTTACCACTGGCGAATCCAGAGGAGTGGGGGCATTAGGGGCAAATCCCCCCCCCCCCCCCCACACACACACAGGATCATGGCGGGCATTCAATACAAGGATGTCTCTCGCCCCGCGTGTTCCTGCATTGGCTGTAAGAAGTGATAATTAGGAATACAAAAATCCCCCCGGCCAATGACTTTCTCTTTGAGAACCAGACACCACTCCCCCCCCCGCTCAACGATTTTTCGCGTTGACGACCCGACTCCACCCCCCCCCCCGTCAACAACTTTTCGCTGCTGAAGCGGAGCGAAATTTTAGCCCCCCCCCATTTTCGGACCCTAGATCCGCCAGTGGCTGCGTCGCCTGCGCAGTGACAAGTCGTTGGAGAACACTGTGAAAAGTAATGGACCTAAAGCCGAGCCCTGGAAGACACCCATGGTATTGGAGAGCGGCCGCGACAGCACCCTGCGTCTGGACCCATCGTGCAGAGACACACTATGTGTATGTCCCTGAAGATAGGCGGCGAACCAGGAGGTCTCAATACCGTGCATTTGCAGTTTTTGAATCAAAAGTTCGTGATCAATCACGTCAAAACATTTGCTTAAATCAATAAGGCACAGCATTGAGACCTCCCCTATCGGTGGCGGTAAGGATACGGTCTGTGACGGACAGAAGCGCGGTCTCGGTGGAGTGCCGGGGGCGAAAACCGTGCTGTGATGACGCCAGAAGATGGCTGTGGGAGAGATAGCTGTAGAGCTGCTGGTGAACGACGCGTTCTACAACTTTCATGATAATGGGGACTAAAGAGATGTGCCGGAAGTTAGAGGGGTCAGAGGGATTGCCGGATTTGTAAATGGGGTGGATAATGGAGTGTTTCCAAGGATCAGGGATGTCAGATTGGGTGATGGATGTATTGACAATGTGCAGGATAACGTCACCGATAGCTGGGAATCCGGCCCTTAGCATGCGAACACACACGCCGTCAGCACCGCAAGCGGCCGAGCTCCGCACGCCAAAGACCGTGTGTCCGAGCTCTTCAAGAGAGACGACACTCAGTTTGAAGCCGCACGCCCCAACACGGGGAAGACACACACTCAGGTCGGTGGGAGTCCCCTGGGCCCGGATCTCAGCGGCGACCCGAGGACCGACGGAAACAAAGAACGAATTGAGATCGTCAGCAGGTAAGTCCGGCTGAATATTCTGCCCGTCCTTCTTCCCAGCAGCCACCGACCTGATACATTGCCACACCTTGTTAGGCCCCCGCTCGCTGATCTCCCTCTGGAGCTCCCTACGCCGGACGTGACGCACCGCGGACCGGACAGTACGGTTCAGCTCCCTATACTCGACCGACTCCCGACCCGACCGCCGTTGCGCAGCACGACGTTGGGACATCAGATCGCGAGTGGCGGCGGAGACGGGAGGAGCGATGGGGTTCCGGATAGTCCGGTTCTTAAAGGAAATAGTTCACCTTCAACATGGGATTTTGAACTGAAATAGCAGTTTTGTAGCCCGTGTTGAGAAATCCTTATCTGCAACTTTTCTTGGCTGAAAAGACTCCAGCCGAAGATATTTGACTTTTTGGCGAAGGAATGCGGCGTATATATGATATACCGTACCGTCTGAGAG
>JAXIVJ010019994.1:0-16113 GCA_036785665.1 Chirona hameri | reverse complement strand
AGAGTTGAGCCGGGGTAAAAGCAAATGAGTCAAAGTTGAATCGACTCAAAAAAATTGTCCCCCTCGCTTGAGTCAGAGTTGAGTCAGGGGTAAAAGCAAATGAGTCAAGGCTGAGTAGACTCAAACAAATAATTTCCCTGCTTGAGTCAGAGTTGAGTCAGAGTACCTTCGTAAATGAGCCAGAGTCGAGTCAGTCTAACAAATCTGAGTCGAGCACAACCCTGCTCCAGAGGTAAAAAAGGGGGAAATGCTGCTTGTTTGCAAAACTGTTTTTGGCTAATTACTTTTAACCGAAAAAGCTAACGGAAAACTGTTTACGCCATTGTGTTTTTCTCGTCAAGGCGCTTGGATTGATATACATGGTGACCTTGTTAAGTCAACCCTAAAATTTTACCACAGGTCACGTGACCTTGACCTGAGGTCAAGACCCAAGTAGGTCATGTACATATAGGGAGACGTGTCTCAAAGAGACAAACACATTTATGTCGGTTTTACTTCTCTATCTGCATTATGTCGCGAGTTATTGACAAACAAGTGATGGTGAACTCGGATGACCTCAAATGACCCCATAGGGGTCACTGAACAAAAATTACACTTGAATAATCAAGAGCATCCTATAATAACATGATCCAGAAATAATTGGACTAATGGCATGCATATCCTTCAAATAGGAAGCATTTTAATATTTCCATATTGACTTATTATGGGGAGGTCACGAAATTGACCTGACCTTAGGTCGCTGATATCAAAATTCCGAGATAAACGAATTGTAAGTACTTATTCCCTCATGACACCCTGTAAGTTTCAAACTGATCGGTGAGAAACTCTGGATTTGGCACAACTGCAAACGTTTTTGGAGTTGGGGTCACTGGACCTGGTCTGGTGACCTGACCTGAGATTGCCCGAGGTCATTTTTTTTCTTCTTCAAAGTGTGCGCAATTGATGTTCGAATAGGTGTGCCAAAATCCGACCGGCGCTGCGCGCCGCCGTTTTTTTGCTATCTGAGAAAAACCTGAGTGGGCGGAAATCACGCCCCTGCAGTGCACGGGTTAACCCGCGAGTCTCTGGGGGGCTTTTTTAGCCCCCCCCCCTCCTTAGTAATATTGGGAATATCTCAACAGCTAATGCAGATATCGACACCAAACTTTCAGTACCTCTCTGGGCATCATTTTTACACCTTTTGTGCAAAAATGAAGAAATTTTGACAGAAATTTGTCGAGATATAGTGAATTTAGTGACGTCACTAAACACGATTTTGACACAAAAATCAGCTAAACTTTGCCCCAAGCCGTACAATGTTTTTTTGTTTTGTTTTTAAGGAAAATGCAATCGAAAAACTCTAAAAGGTATAACATTGCAAGGGCTACAAACCAGCTGTCTAGAAAGTTCGAAATGTTTAGTTTTTTACCCCAAAAATGTGATTTTGTTTTTGTTTTTAATTCCCACAATTTTGTTTTTTCAAAGATATTTAAAAACCGGAATATTTGTCAGATAACGACATATGGGCAACTAGCATAACAAATTTCAAAACGATATCATCTTTTTTGACTGACATGGCATATAAAGTATGAGTAAATCATGACGCCATATTTTGAAATTGCGTTTTTTGCTTTTATTGACCAGATACAGACAAATAAATTCCAGCACTGTATTTTTTTTTAGATAAAACTGATCTAGAAACATGCTTTTTCATTTAGATTTATCAATTTCAAATTTTGACCTTCAGTGACCTGAACTTGACCTGAACTTGACACTAACTTCACGTAAATGAAGTCAGGTGGTGAAATGACTATCACTATCAAATTCTACGCGTAAAAGCATCCATAAAACATGTGCTGCATGACTTCCTTAGATATTTTGTGTGTAGTGACCTTTTGTGGCCTGACCCTTGACCTTGATCTTTTCCAACAATCTCACTTTAGCTCATGTGGGATATGTATCATACCTTTGACAGCACTTTGGGTGATCATAGGCGCAATCGAAGGCCATGGATGGCAAGTATTGTCCATAAGCTCTTATACCTCGATTTTGACGTTTGGCTTGACCGTGACCTGACTTGTGACCTTAATTTGTTTTTGTTAGGTGTGCGTTAAGTTGATTTCATTAAGTGATTTCGAATGCCGCCTTGCGCCTTCCGGTTCGATGATTGATTCTGAAGATACCAGGGGGGCTAATCCCCCCCCCCCGCCCAGTGAGTCGTGTTACAGAATATATCCCAGTGACTGTGCAGGGTTAACCCGCGAGTTACCGGGGGGGGGGGGCTATTTTTTGCCCCCCACCCCCCCCCGTTATTTTGCAATAACTCCTAAACGAAAATCGGTATCGTCACCAAACTTGCAGTACCTTCTCTCACATCAATTCTACACATGTTGGCTAAATGAAAAATATGGGTTATGATAGGTCAACCGGGAATCACGTCAGAGTGACGTCATGTTCTTCGGTTTTATTGCAAAATAATTGTTTGCGGAAAACGCTGTCAAAGGTACGATGTTTGAGATAAACTCAATTGTCTTAAATCAAATGAATGACAATAGACCGGGCTATCAAACTGCTATCTCAGATTTTTGAGTTTTTATTTAATTCAAAATTTTGAGAAATCCAAATACATTTTTTTTTCAACAAAATTTTCAAGAAAAAACCAGAATTATCTAAAAAATCGGAATATATGTGATCGAGACGTGTGTGGTGAATATGCGTACCAAATTTGAAGTTGATATCCTCAAAATGACTGAGTTATGACCTTTAAATGACAAAAATCGACCACCTCTCACAGCATTACTATGCATAAAAACGCATTTCCATTTTTTGTTTTTTACTTCTATTTATATGGAACAAACAATGTTTTAAGGTCATTTTACGCGTTCTAGACGAAAAACAAACCCATAAACATGTGTTACAACGCCTAATGACCGTAATCTGCAGTTTGACCTCGTAACCTCGGATGACCTTGACCTGACCCAAGGCAATAAACAGCTTAGAAAGGTACTTAGAAGTGTCAGACACACGAATCATACCGATTTATCGACAGCTTATGCGTTTAATATCGCAATTTGGCGCGACAATTCCTTCCATCGAGACCTTTTGACACGGTCAAACATTTTGTACTTGACCTGACCTGTGACGTCATCAGTGACCCGGAGATCAACAATATTATGTTTCCCTCGATACATTTTCTAGGGCTATCGAATGCCGTTTGAATTTTTACATTCGGTCCAGTAGTTCCGGAGATCAGAGGGGGGGGGGTGAAAAAGCCCCCCCCCCCCCCCAGTAAGTCGCGTTATGAAATATACCCCAGTAACTCGCGGGTTAAAGGGACACTCCCACCTTCCCGAAAGTTGTCAAATGTAAGCCGCTGGTGGTGCAAAATATGAAGTAATTGCTGCCGAACACGAGTAGGACATTTGTTTCTCGCAAACAGTGCTCAATTTTATAAAAAGTTAAGTTTTAATATTTGGGTTGATGACGTCATATTGAGCTCAAGAGAGCTATACAGAAATCCTTTGCGCTGCCAAAGTATGGCACAATTATTTCGAGACAATTCTGGCGCTTTGAATACAAAACAAACCATTTACCAAACCATTTGAAACACGCAAATATCTCCAAGTCTAACCTTAAAACAAGTCGACTATCATCACCATTTGGTAAAGAGAGGTGACGTCATCCACTTTAGCCCCTATTCAAAAACACGTGGGGTTTATTCGTTACAATTGTCAAGACCAAGATCGAATTTCTTTTTGATTATACCTATGTGGTTGTTTTAACTGCCACCCTACTAATTTCAATGTAAATCCAAAAACATGGCTATTTCCCCTTGTAGCTCAGTTGGGAGAGCGCTGGACTTCTGACCTCACCCGGTAGTGGTAGCCCGGGTTCGAGTCGCTTCGGCGCTCGCTACTTGCCCCTGACTGGGATGGCCTGTGGCCGATGGCCGCGGTCGCACTCAAGGTTAGGTGACGTCAGAGGGCGGGGCGGACCGTGTCCAGGTATGTCGGGCACGTAAAACTTTCGCTTCTAAATTCTGCCGGACGCCAGGAATTGCCTGATCGGGTGGTGGGATCAGTGCCTGCGCAACAAGCTATGCTTAGCGCGGGACCTGACCTCGGAAATCCACCCATTCGAAAACATTCGGACGATTATTTTTTTCTTTAAATATCAACTCAAAGCTAATGTTAAGATGGGAATTTCCCTTTAACCCTATTAGTGGCATGCTCCTAGCTACCCCTATTAGTGTCAGGGGGATTCCGCCCCCCCCCCCCGAAGATGTCGAGATCTACCCGTCCGATTAAAAAAAATCAATCGGCGTTTGATTCCCCTCAACACGAACTACATTTTGTTCATATAAAACATCAGAAATTTTCAAGGGGTGGGGGTGGGGGCAACGGGGGGGGGGACTACAAATATTAGAGGTATTTGTGATCCAACACAGCTGTCATGTTTATTAACCGATTTTAACGCAACTAATGGGGATCGATAGGGATTGGGGATTGATATCTGACGGTGACTTTAATTTTTTTTAAATCATATGCGTTTTCAGGTCACTAAATTTTCGGGTAAAATAAATGCCTTGTAGAACTGTCTTTTCTTTTCTTTGTTCGATAAATGGAATGTTGCGCTATGACCGCCTCCGCCCTGAAGCCGCCTCTGCCGTGCAATATTTATTATAGTTCACTAAAATCAACTAATGTTCACTTGTTTCAATCACCGCAAACCTATGTAACTCCTTTATACTTCAGGCAGTTAGGAAGAAGCCGTGAAGTTTGCATCTTCGTATTATCGCCAAATGTAAAAAAAACGGGCCCTGGAACCGCCTCTGTTAAGGTTAGGAACTCTAAATTGTGACTGTGGAATTCAATTCTAGGAAAAGTCCCAAAATTGCATGGGTATGCTCTCAACCGTTCGGGAGATATCTGCGAAAAAAACATGAGGGGTGGGGGATCCATCCTCCCTGCCACTAATAGGGCTAATTAATTCATTTTCCCATTTTCCAAATTTGTATAAGCAATTGCGTATTTTGTGTCATGCCGCGAAGCGGTGCGAAATTTTCCAGTTTTTTGTATGTGAATAGCTGGATTTTAACTGCTGCAAAAGCAATTTTTACGACTGTACGTCCGACCGTTTGGGGGGGGGGGCAAAACATAGCATCGGGACCTTTGGGAGGGGCATGACCCCTTTGGCCCCCTCCCTGGATCCGCCCCTGGTCTGATCCGATCCGGTGGCTAAGATCAGGTGGACGGCCATCGAGTTGTGCAGGTTGCGGTGGGAGAGTCGGCAGCCGAGCGGCGTGTCTCGGCCGTCCGGGAACGCCCCGGGCCAGGCCCGCGCCACTGACGCCTGCTACGTATTGACAGTCACCACCGCCAAATGGCCCGGCCATAGAATGGCATTGCTGCCGGTTGCAGTCATGCCATTCAGAGACGTAGGAACGTCACGAAAAGTGTGTGTCGGGGAGGGGGGCAGTGAAACTGTGATCTCGTTTTGAGAGAACCCCAACCCCCTATGGAAGATCTCTTTGCAGATTTGGGCTGTTCTCGTCTTGGCGAACCTTTTGTCATCAAACAATTTTCTCACCAATAAAAAAAACACAAATTAGCCAAAAAATTGCCGAAAAGTGAGGGGTCATGGTCCCCCGCCCCCCCCTCTCCCATGTTCCTACGCCTATGATGGCATTCGATGCTAGCCCTAACAGGAAATGACAGTGGTGATGGTCAATAACCCCTGGGCACTGGCAGTGATGGAGGGAGAAAGAAGACGACACAAAAACTTACCGTGCACAAAAAAGGAAGGATAATTTCATAGGAACTAAACCCTCATTCTGCCCCTTCCCTTCCAGCATCATTCAAATATTCACCCTTACCTATGCAGACATAACTCGGCTCTGCCGTTTGTCACGGTCTGGGTAAGCTCGGTGCCACCATTAGATCGCCTGCGGCTGCCGTCGTTCTGGCGGCTCTGGTCGGCTGGTTCGGTCAGGTGAGCGCCGCCCAGCTGCCGGCCACTGTGAGGCAGTGACGCTGCACGTGTGCGGCAGCGCGGCGCGGCGGGCGACCGGACCGTTAGTCTGGCCGCTGCGACAGGGTCGTCAGCCTCGCTCGGGTCGTCAGTGGGATAGTGTGTCGGCAGTGGTCGGCAGTGGGATAGTGATAGTGTGTGGCGCCAGCACCGTCGCCCACCGACAGCCATGCCGCTCCTCCTGCCGCTGCTGCCGCTGCTGCTGCCGCTCCTCCTGCCGCCGCTGCTTGGAACAGCGCTGTCAGGTGAGCTGCATACCGCCCCAAAACCACTAGATAGGTACACTGCAAAGTTAGGCAGGTGAAATCAGATCAAATTATCGTATTGATGACCAGAGGCGGTTCTCCCATGTAGGCAAGGTAGGCAATGGCCAATGCCTACCAGGCACGTAGCCAGGATTTCGTCCAGGGGGGGGGGGGGCGCCTCGAAAGGGCCACTTCCCAAGCGTTGAAAGGGTCAAGCAAAAGAATGAAAAAGCACGTTACAAGGATGGAAAATGCAGTATGACAGGTATGGCATAGGCCATACCAACTTTTAGCAGCTGGAGTTAGCAAACTGCCATATCAAGTTTGGAACCAGCGACACCAATTTGGAATCAGCAATATCAACTTGTAATATTTTTAAGATCAGGACTTGGAGCGCCTAAACAAATTGCGCCGCAGAGCGGCACGAAAAATTTGAGTCTTATACCCTAGATATGCTTTCTCATCAATGCGTCGCATTGCGTATGGTGCAGACCTCTAAAAATGCTATATTTTGCGTTTAAAAGTGCGATAAAAATAAAGTGAACTATTTTGCCCAATTATATAGGAAAGTAGCAACAGCACATAAATGTGCCGAGAAACGGACCTTTTTTTCTTCTAACCCGCATATAATTGAATTTGTAGTTAAATTGCGGCGCGGAGCGGCGCAAAAATGTTGACTTTTATTCCCTGGACAACTGCATTCTTACTGTTGAAAGGCCCAGGGTCCCTTCAGATCGTCTAGGGGCCCGTCCGACCATTTCAACGCCCTTCCGACCTGTTCAGGGACTCATCTGGGATCCGCGAAGCGGAAAGACATGATGTGGAGTGGGTTATATATATAAAACACAAAGAGGGCTTACTCTACAAGAAAAAACGAATCGGAGCTTTCGGGTATATTGTAACACCCTGACGAAGGGCGTTACAATATACCCGAACGCTCCGCTTTTAATATTTGTATCGTGGAGGAAGTCCTCTTTGTATTTAATCTTCATCTGGGATATCTACGTGCTTTTGGCCCTTCCGGTCTGACCAGGGACTCCTCTGACCTTCCTAGAAGCCCCCTGTGTGTGTCAGAGGGCCCATTCAGCCTGTTCAGAGGTCCTGACCTGGCCAGGCGCTGCACTGGCTGCCTTGTCGCCCTGACGACATGCTCAGGGGGCCCTCCGACCTGCCTGGAGGCCCCTCCAGTCTGGCTAGGAACTCATCCGGCATGTTCAAGGGCCCTTCCGACCGGCCCAGGAACCCATTCGGTCTAGCCAGGGGCCCCTCTGATTTGCCTAGGAGCAGTGGCGCACGCAGGATTCCATGTCGGGGGGGGGGGGGGGGTCAGAGCCCTAAAAGCGGGCCCCCTTGTGAGCGGGCCCCCACCCGTTTTTAGAAAACTTCGCGGATTTCGGTCACTTGTTTTTGAGCGGGCCCCCTACAGCATGGGACCTGAGACATTGTAATTTTCTTGTCAATGTCGTGTAAGGTGACTGCGTGCGCTACTAATGTGCGAATTTTAGGTGCGTGTGCTACTGATGTGCGAATTTTAGGTGCGTGTGCTACTGATGTGCGGTACAACTGTCGAGAGTAAATTTGACGAAATGAAGTAAATGACAACAACAACAATTATATTGTACAGGTTAGGCAGTCCGATCCCCGGTAGTTATGTCATCATCATCATCGTTGGGGTTTTAGTGCGCCTCGACTACGTCATTCGCGCCCACCATCATGTTGCCACAAGTTGCCATAAACCATTTCCTGAATCAACAATGGATAATCTAAAAATACGTATCAATATCAAATACGTCCGTATCAAGAATTTGCAAGGATCGGGCCCTGTTGTGACCGGGCCGCATGCCACGCCTTTGCCAGCACCGGGCCCCTGCCTCGATCAGGCCTGACCAAGACCGGGCCCTACCAGAATCGGGCCCGCATCAAGAATATGCAAGGACCGGGCCCTGTTGTGACCGGGCCCATATCACGCCTTTGTCAGCACCGGGTCCCTGTCTCGATCGGGCCTGACCAAGACCGGGCCCCTACCAAAAACGGGTCCGTATCAGGAATATGCGAGGACCGGGCCCTCGTCCTGACCGGGCCCCATGCCACGCCTTCGCCAGCACCGGCCCCTGCCTCGATCAGGCCTGACCAAGACCGGGCCCCTACCAGAAACGGGCCCGTATCAAGAATATGCAAGGACCGGGCCCTGTTGTGACCGGGCCCCATGCCACGCCTTTACCAGCACCGGGACCCTGCCTCGATCGGAACTGACCAAGACCGGGCCCCTTCCAGAAACGAGCCCGTATCAAGAATATGCAATGACCGGTCGCTGTTGTGACCGGGCCCTCGTTCTGACCGGGCCCCATATCACGCCTTTGCCAGCACCGGGCCCCTGCCTCGATCGGGTCTGACCAAGATCGGGCCCCTACCAGAAACGGGCCCGCATCAATCATGTTCAAGTACCGGGCTCTCGTTCTGACCGGGCCCCATATCACGCCTTCGCCAGCACCGGCCCCTGCCTCGATCAGGCCTGACCAAGACAGGGCCCCTACCAGAAACGGGCCCGTGTCAAGAATATGCGAGGACCGGGCCCTGTTGTGACCGGGCCCCATCATCCCATGCGACGCCTTTGCCAGCACCGGGCCCCTACCTCGATCGGGCCTGACCAAGACCGGGCCCCTACCAGAAACGGGCCCCTCAGAAATACGGGCCCCTCAGAAATTTCGGGGGGGGGGTCAGCTGACTTCTTTGACCCCCCCCCCCCCCTGCGTGCGCCACTGCCCAGGAGCCCCTCCGATCTGCCCAGCGACTGTTCTGGTCGGACTGCGCTGGTTGCTTTGTCGCCCTGCCGACATGCTCCAGGGGCCCTCCGATCTTTCCTGGGGCCCTCCGTGCTGGCTAGTGGCCAATTCGGCATGTTCAGGGAGCCTTCTTACCCACCCAGGAGTCCTTTTGGTCTAGTCAGGGGCCCCTCCAATCTGCACAGGGGCTCTTTGAACTTTCCAGGAGCCCTCTGGTCTCTCCAGAGGTACTCCAGCCTTCTAAGGGTCCCTTCTGACCTGGCAAGGGACGGCGCTGGCTGCTTTGGCGCCTTGCAACATGCTACGAGGGCCCTCCGACCTGCCTTGGGGCCCCTCCGTGCTGACTAGGGGCCCATTCGGTACGTTCAGGGGCCCTTCTGACCCACCTAGGGGCCCTTTCGGTCTGGTCAGGGGCCCCTCTGACAAGCACAGGGACCCTTTTAACTTCACAGGGGCACTCTGGTCTGTCTAGGGCCCTCCATCCTGTTCAGGGGCTCTTATGGCCTGGCAAGGGACTGCGCTGGCCGCTTTGTCGCCCTGCCGACATGCTCAGGAGCCTCTCGACCTGCCCTGGTGCCCTCTGTGCTGGCTAGGTGCCCATTCGACGTGTTCAGGGGGCCCTCTGACCCGCTCAGGGGCCCTTTCGGTCTGGCGAGGGGCCCCTCTGACATGCACAGGGCTCTTTTGAACGTCTAAGGGGCCCTCTGATCTTTCAGAGGGCCCTGGTGGCCCAAAGGGCCTCTGAAGTAGAGCCCTTCATGGGGCACATTTTCAGCCCCATCCCGTTCCAGCCCATTCAGCCAGACCCAAACCCGTTCCAATCCAAATTCATAATTGATGGGGCTCCTATTCCCACATATTCCCACCTATTTAAGCATATTTCATTTTATATGGTGCTAACAAATTATATGGTCTGTACCAAACCCGTTCCAACCCGTTACATTTCCCAAAATTTACCAATTTCCACCATTTCCATCCCGTTCCATGGGTTCCATGGGGATTCCCATTCCATGAAGGGTTCTACTCTGAAGTGCTCTAAACTCTCTAAAGACCACGCTTCGCGTGGTAAAGAGCCCATGATATCGCGCTTCGCGCGGTTTCGTTGGCCCTTTTCGGCGCTGCGCGCGTCGAAAAGGGCCCTCCTGGACTCCAGGGGGGGGGGGCGGCCGCCCCCGCCGTCCCCCTTGGCTACGTGTCTGATGCCTACCCAGTTCGGTAGCCTTCTTCCGATACCGATATTCATCTTCCCTTCTTTTCATTTCATTTTTTTTTTTATTAATATGTTTTTTTTCTTCTCGGAATGGGCCTATCTTGGACAAATTTTCCAAATTTTCCAAGAGAATTTTCTGCGAAACCATAAATTAAACGCAAATATAAGAAAAACTTTGCCTAAGCTTGCCTACCTCGTCTTACCAGATTCTCGACCAGCCTGTGTACAAATCCCTTGCGTCATGCAGTAGGAAATATTTTGTAAGGTAGGCAAATCAACTAGAAAATCGAGAAAAGCACACCTTTTTTAAGCGCAATAACTTCATAAATAAATATGATTGCAATATCAATTATTATTTTAGGTTCGTAGTAACTTGCCACATAAGGGTTCAATAATTATTTCGAAAATCATGTTTCTACCACTTGGGTTATTTAGTTTATACTAGAAATTCAGAACACTTTTTGTCAAACACGCAAGGAAACGGGAATAAATTAATCCCATCACAGAAATGACTAACTTCATCACCGTAAATGACTAAAATCACCGAAACGCCACAACATATTTAGGATTTCGGCCGATGGGCTTCTTTAAAATATTTAAACTGGCTCCAAGGGTTAGCCGGCAGGGCGTATTTTAATATAGTAACTGGGGTGGCGATTACCACCCCAGTCATGAAGAATGCCACCCCAGTGACGACACTTTGCCACTCCAGTTAAAAAGATGCTGAAACGCCCCTCTCGGCGATAAAGTAGCTCCCGGCAGATGAGGCCGCCCCTTTGCATCAAAGAACGCCAATCCAAATTAAAATACCGTCTATTTCAGCAGGGGTGCAACCACCCATACGGACAGTACGGAATGTCCGTACCGTTTTTAACGGACGCTGAAGGCGCCCCCCCGGACCATTTTTGTTTTGCAATTAGCACCTCCAACTGGACAGGCACCAGTGGCGTACAGAGTATACGGTCATTCAGGGCATGACCTGGTCCTTTGGACCCGAGGTGTCCATGCAAAGCTGGCGCCCTACCGATCAGTGACAGCGCCCCTCCGGTCAGTGACGGCGCCCCTCCCGCCAGTGACGGCATCCCTCCGGCTAGTGACGGCACCCCTCCGGCAAGTGACGGTACCCCCTCCGGTTAGTGACGGCGCCCCTCCGGCGAGTGACGGCGCCCCTTCGACTAGTGACCGCTCCTCTCCACCCGTGACGCGCCCCTGGCCAGTGACGGCGCCCCTCCGGTCAGTGACGGCACCCCCTCCGGTCAGTGACGGCGCCCCTCCGGCGAGTGACGGCGCCCCTTCGACTAGTGACCGCTCCTCTCCACCCGTGACGCGCCCTTCCGGCCAGTGACGGCGCCCCTCCGGCCAGTGACGGCGCCCCTCCGACCAGTGGCGGCGCCCCCTCCGGTAAGTGACGGCGCCCCTCCGGCCAGTGAAGGCGCCCCTGCGGCTAGTGACGGCGCCCCTCCGGCTAGTGACGGCGCCCCTGCGGTCAGTGGCGGCGCCCCTCCGGCGCATGGCGGCGCTCCTCCGACTAGTGACCGCCCCTCTCCACCTGTGACGCGCCCCTGGACAGTGACGACGCCCCTCCGGTCAGTGACGGCGCCCCTCCGACCAGTGACGGCGCCCCTCCGATCAGTGACGGCGCCCCTCCGATCAGTGACGGCGCCCCTCCGGCAAGTGACGGGGGGGGGGGGGGCGCCTCTCCTTCCGCACGGTGCGGAAGGAGTGCCTCCCCCCGCGGTCATTTTCCCCAAAACTTAAAGGGAAATAATAACCCTTTCCCACAAAAATGGAGTTAGCACTTGAAATCGCCAGACGAGACCAAAATATATTGTAAATTCTTCACATTTTGCATGAAAACTTTCCTACCGAAAGATATTTCAAGTTATAGTTGATAAGCGCTCCACACTTTTAACGACCGGTACTTGCAAGTACTTTTGGTCCTCATCAAACTGCGGGCTTTTCCCGTATTGCTTTTTTTACGCAATGAAGTGAACAATATATTGTGCGTTCGGCTTGATGTAATTATATGCCCGGCGATCCTCTAAAACTAACAGCGATTGGAAAAAGTGGCAATAAAATCGGAAGCTCATCGATGCACATCAACGGCGGCATAGTTAGTGGTTGCGA
This sequence comes from Chirona hameri, assembly GCA_036785665.1. Lineage (NCBI taxonomy): Eukaryota > Metazoa > Arthropoda > Thecostraca > Balanomorpha > Balanidae > Chirona > Chirona hameri. The sequence goes on along the minus strand of JAXIVJ010019994.1, from coordinate 3,739 downwards.
CCCTCAATTTTTGAAAATCGCTTCATTTGTTTACAACATTAGGAGTTGTGTATAGTTTGTCTGTGGCTGTATATAACACTATGCTTTATATTATCATGAAAATCATAATTTTTCCCTAAAAAACTAACCAACAATAACACAAAACTGGCAATTAAATCGGAAGCTCATCGATGCACATCGACGGCGACCTATTTAGCGTCGGCGATTTGTTTACAAAGTCATTGTCATGCTTCTCGGCGCACTTAACCATTTGTGGCGAGTTGTTCCTGAATATATGCTGAGAAGCGGGTATCGTCAAAGGCTATCATCCCATATTCCCGTTTAGTATACCCAAGTCCCGTAGCAAGCTTCGTTAATGACGTCACTGGTGCCATTCTTGTGTAGCATTGCAAAATATATCTGATTTTGAGTTGAAAGCTAATTAAATTATTAAAAGTATTTTTTTTTTGAATTTTCTTGTTAATCATTATTAAATGTATTATATTACTATATTTCATAGTAGTTGACGCTTCAGAAACTTATGACGTAATCATATTGTATCCAATATGCATTTCCCTCTCCTTTTGTTACTGTGGCGCAGTGCTGAGTGCTTTGCGAATACGTGCTTGCCTGGGGTTAAAATCATTCCGCCCTTATTTCATTCGAGTTGGTATAGTTTGCATGTTGTTATTCATGACTTAAACTGATAGTCAGTCATGCATCAATGCAGAATTCACGACTGCATCAGCAGTGGACCATTAACATCCATTCGTCACAGAGCCTCCAAAAATGCCGCACTCGATGTTAACAATGGTAGGGAAGGACGAATTTGTCAATGACCTTCATGAAATACACAAGGTACTTTTTTATATTTTTTCCAAACTTACAACTTTTAATTTGGGAATAATTTTATTTAATTCTTAAATTTAAATAAAATAATTTTAAAACCATAACAGTAGCCTAATAAATTGTTGCTAACAAAATCAAAAGGTCATTATTTCCCTTTAACCGTTTTTAAGCAATTTAATTTAGCATTTGCAAAATGCATCCAGGCTGGTGCTGATTGGCTGACGGACACTTGTTTAGCCAATCCCACTTTGTCAGCCAATCTGCGGCGGTCTATAGCTCAATAATGACGTCATCAGCCCCAATTTAAAAACTTAATTTGTATAAAGTTAAGTGACTTTTCGAGTGAAAGATATCACCATCGTTTTCAGCAGCAGCAACAGCCCAAACTTTTCGACTACAACCTGTGTAGATTTGACAACTTTCAGAAAGGTGAAACATTCCCTTTACGTGTCTGGCAGAGGCTCTCCTTGGCGGTAATTGCTGGCACTGGCGGATCTAGGGGGGGGGGGGGGGTTGGCATCAGGGGCAAATGCTCCCTCCCCCCCCCACAGGAATCTAGGAGGGGTATTCAATACAAGCAAGGATACATGATTTACGCGATTTGGCGATTCATACGCGATTTAGCGACCACAGAGCGGTACTGGTCTATTGGACCCGAGGCGCCCATCCAAAGCTGGCGCCTCTCTGATCAGTGACGGCGCCCCTCCGGCCCGTGACGGCGCTCCTCCGGTTAGTGACGGTGCCCCTCTAGCTAGTGACGGGCGCCCCGCCGATCAGTGACGACACCCCGCCGGCCAGTGACAGCGCCCCTCCGGCCAGTGACAGTGCCCCTCCGACCAGCGACGGCACCCCCTGACCAGTAAAGGCGCCCCTCTGGCCAGTGACGGCGCCCCTCCGGCTAGTGACAGCGCCCACTCCGATCGGTGACAACGCCCTTCCGGCAGTGACGGCGCCCTCCGACCAGCGATGGCGCCCCTCTGGCCAGTAAAGGCGCCCATCCGGCCATTGACGGCGCCCCTCCGGCTAGTGACGGCGCCCCCTCCGGTCAGTGACGGCGCCCCCTCCGGTCAGTGACGGCGCCCCCTCCGGCCAGTGAAGGCGCCCCTCCAGCCAGTGACGGCGCCCCTCTGGCCAGTGACCACACCCCTCCGACGAGTGACGGCGCCCATCCGACCGGGGACGGCGCCCCTCCGGCCGTTGATGGCGCACCTCCGGACAGTGACGGCTCTCTCTCCCGCCAGTGACCCGCGCCCCCTCCGGCGAGTGACGGCGTCCCTCCGACTAGTGACTGCCCCTCTCCGGACCGTGACGGCGCCCCTCCGGCCAGTGACAGCGCCCCTCCAGCTAGTGACGGCGCCCCCTCCGGTCAGTGACGGCGCCCCTCCGGCCAGTGCCGGCGCCCCTCCAGATATTGACGGCGCCCCTCCGGTCAGTGACGGCGTCCCTCCGGCGAGTGATGGCGCCCCTCCGACTAGTGACTGCCCCTCTCCGCCCGTGACGCGTCCCTGGCCAGCGACGGCGCCCCCCCCCCCTCCGGCTAGTGGGGGGGGGGGGCCTCTCTATCCGCACGGTGCGGAAGGAGAGGCGCCTCCCCCTGCAAAAATGGAGCAGAACAGGCGCCCTACCGGACAATAAGCAAATGCCGCCCCCATGGGGTAAAACAGGTGCCCTCTAAATTGAACAAATTCCCATTGCCCATTAGCAAATGCCGCCCCATGGAACAGAACAGACGCTATCTAAACCGGACAATAGGCGTCCCCAGAAGCAAATGCCCCCCCCCCCCCGCCAGAAGTAAATGCCGACCCCATACTGAGGGTCCTGGTCCAATCCAGCGAATCAAAAAGTTGATATTTTTAAAGGGGCCTCACAAAAATAAAGTGCCGAAATCCTGTTTCTTTATCCAGTTTTTTTTTTGTATCCAGTATTCCAGTTTTTCATATCCAGAGGTATATATATTTTTGAGGGAGGCCTCTTTCCCAGGGACCCACCATAACTGGCTGGCCTCCCCCCTCTTCTGAAGGTCTGGTTGCGCCCCTGGTGACTGTAGATGATATACATGAGAAACATGAGAAACGAAATAAATAGTTTTAGTTTGTTATATAACTCAGAAGTGTCTTAAAGATATCATGAGATCCTTTTTTGTTCGTCGTCAGCTTTGTGAAAGTTCAATCACAGGTGGTATTACTGGTGTTGTGTGGCGCTTGTTTACATTATGCTTTGATTTGCTCAGGCAGGTGGTCAGGATTTTTATCAGGGGGAGGGGCACGTCGGTAGTAGAACCAAATTTCGCTCCTCAGACATATGTTGTTGCCCCGGGGGGGGGGGGGGGGGTCGGGTCGTCAGAGAATATCATTCCTATCTAGTGTACATTTGTGTTTGCTCAGGGGGAGGCATAGTCCCAGTGCCCCCCCCCCCCCCCCCTTGGCTACGTCCCTGGATTTGCTTGCGTTATTTCTGCCGTGTTTTTGCCGCGCCACGCCATTATTGCATTTGTTTACATTCATACTTTGCATCTGCTACATGATGGTGTTTGATTGCCAATCTCAACGTTCTATTAAAATAATAACACGTGCTGTTCTTTCTTTATTTACTTCTTTGCGGCTAAAGGCAAATATGGGGGGGGGCATTCAATACAAGCTCGTTCCCAATTTATCGTAAAATCGTAAAAATTGTCTTTGCAGCAGTCAAAATCCAGCTCTATCAACAGTCAAAAATCGGAAATTTGGCGCCGCTTCGCGGCATGACACAACTTTCGCAATTGCTTATACAAATTTGGAAAATGGAAAATGAATTCCATAAATCTGGCAGAGGCTCTCCTTGGCGGTAATTGCTGGCACTGGCGGATCCAGGGGGAAGGGGCATCAGGGCCAAAAGTCCCCCCATACAGGAATCTGGGAGGGGCTTTCAATAC
>JAXIVJ010019993.1:0-16124 GCA_036785665.1 Chirona hameri | reverse complement strand
TCCGCCGCCCCGGCTCGGTCAGGCTCGCTCGCCGCACCGCAAGTGGAAGCCAGGCGGCAACAGCCGGAGACGACAGCCGCCAGCCGTCAGCAGTCAGCAGTCAGCAGTCAGCAGTCAGCATCCCAAACACTCTGACCCGCCCGGACACGAAGGCACTTCAGCACCGAATGACAGCCTCGGACGGCAGCGGTGGCGGAGGAGGTGGTACTCCCACCCCGCCCAACCCGCCGACCGGCGGCCCGCGCACCAACGCAGCCCACAGCTCGCTCGTACCTCGATCATTAGGCGCCTCCGATCAGCCCGTCTTTCCCGCTCTTGATCAACATTTTTCCGTCCCGCTCCTCACACGCACAGACACTATAGTACAGGTATATGTATAGAGTTCATCGCGAACACGGCATGTCAGGCCGCCGCGCAGCTGTCTGTCACGGCCACCGCTACTGCAGCGGACCCAGCGGGTTCTTCATCATCGTGTCCTTGCCGTCCGCCTCATCTTTCGCCAGCTTCTTGGACAGGTAGTCCCTGCGGAGGAGGAGGAGCGTCAGTGGCAGACACGGGTGGTATCGGCAATTTAGGAACATCGGGCAGAAACTTCATTTGTCAAACACATGTTCAGAGCTACACCGAGCTACACAGTGGTAAATAAAAGGAACGCCATCGACCACTTACACAGGACACGGTCAACGCAGATGGAGCAGATTTTTTCTGGTCGCTTATAACCTACCTAAGCTGCTGCTGTTGGGAGAACAATACAAAAGAAACGGCCGCTGGCAACAACCAGTAATCAAAAGAAACAACTAATTTAACCAGTCAGAAATACCGTGCACAGCAATACACCGACAACAGTCAGCCGGTGCCCCGCCGCGGCAGTGCCACCCTGTCGGCCGGGGGTGGTCAGTGTCGCGGGCAGTACCACCCTGTCGGCCGGGTGGGTGGTCAGTGTCGCGCAGTGACCACCCGGCGGACCGGGTGGCACTGTCGCGGCAGTGCCACCCTGTCGGCCGGGTGGTCAGTGTCGCGGCAGTACCACCCTGTCGGCCGGTGTGGTCAGTGTCGCGCAGCTGCTGCCACTCACCAGTTGTGCACCATGATCTTCTGCACGGCCAGCAGCGCGCAGAGCCGCACGTTCGGGTCCTCCGACAACATCTTCTCCATGACGCGCTGCTTGCCGCCCAGACTCTCCAGCACACTGCCGGGTACCAGACACTGCGGTCAGCACTCAACACTACACAGTGCTGCACAGTTCATCTATCTCATATCAGGGCAAACTGCACACAGGTGCACAAATAACATATACTGTGTCAGACAGGGTCACATACACACACAGATACGCATTAAATCCTGTCTGGACCAGGCCACTTACACAAATGATCACCTGTCTCGCCCTCAGACCACGTACCGTTTGCCCCTGGGGTAGTGACGGACGTACTCGCCGATATCGTGGCAAGCTACGCTGACCACCAGCTGGTCCTTCGAGGTCTCGATCAGGTGGATCTGCGCGACACACAGAGTCACGGTCAGAGGCAACCACCACCACACGAGGATCGTATGGTTCGCACCGGAGCCAATTGGTTAACGGCAAGCAAATAGGGAGCACTGTATGTTCAAACTGAATGCACAAACACAGAGGCCTGTCACACAAATACAACTTAAAACAGATGTACCACTTGCAGGATAGCCTGACAGTGAAACAATGTTGTTAAAGCCAGGTGTTCGATGGCAGATGGGTTGCGCACCGTTTCCAGCGGCTTTGCCAAGCGTCCTATCTGTATATGGTCACTTGCGATGTGCTGGGGTGAGAGGCCACCATTGTCTGTATGAACTGACCAGGATCTTCAGCAGCTGGTAGTTGTTGTCGTTCAGTCTGCTGGCGTTCTCCCGCCAGAACTTGTCTGATTTATGCACCAGAGACCACTCCAGGCGGCCCGACTTCAGCTCCGTGCTGTATTCCTCCAGCGAGCTGAAAACGGTCACAAACGGTCACGGACGGTCACGGGCGGTCACGAGCGGTCACGGGCGGTCACGGACGGTCACGGACGGTCACGGGCGGTCACGGGCGGTCACGGGCGGTCACGGGCGGTCACGGGCGGTCACGGGCGGTCACGGGCGGTCATAGGCGTCACGGGCGGTCATATACGGTCATATACGGTCACAAACGGTAACGGACGGTAACGGACGGCAACGGACGGTAACGGACGGTAACGGACGGTAACGGACGGTAACGGACGGTAACGGACGGTAACGGACGGTAACGGACGGTAACGGACGGTCACGTGCGGTCATAGGCGGTCACGGGCGGTCACGGGCAGTCATAGGCGGTCACGGGATCTGCATAGACAGTTACCAATGACCACAGACGGTCACACACGGTTACAGATGACCACAGAAGCTATGGACGGTTACAAACGGTTACGGACAGCTAAAAAGACTGTTCAAAACGATCACATACGGCCCCGGTCGAGCACATAAGATAGTCGGGCACATTTCCGTGAAAGCTGACAGCCGGCGATACCACTGTCGGTATGTACTGTCGGTATGGTCTCATAATGACCTTCCCTTACCATGTTTAAAAAACTCATCTAATTTCACTTCTGTGTACATAAAGGACTGATATAAGGGAAAATGTAGTACCTACCTAGGTAGGTACCACATGTTCCCTTAAATCAGTTATTCATGTACACAGAAGTGAAATTAGATGAGTCTTAGAAACATGGTAAGGGAAGATCATTATGAGACCGACTGTACAGACCCGAGCAGCGGTGCGTATGAACGCCCCGCCCCGCCCCCCCCCCCCCCCCGTGTCCACCTACTTGAGGTCGTGTACGCTGAGCGTCAGTTTCTCGGTGAGGTACTCGACGTCGGCGCGCAGGTCCTCGTCCGTGTTGTAGCGCTGTGCGATCAGCTCCAGGTGACGCAGCACCTTACACTGCACCATCTGGATGGCGTTCTCGCGTGACTGCTGCGCGGACTCCGGCTTGTCCACCAGGTTCTGTCGGACCAGGACGGCCGGTCACCAAGGGACGCCACAAGGTGGCACAGCACAGCAGAGAAGAGCATAGGGCAACACAGGGCAGCACAGGGCAGCACAGGGCAGCACAGGACAGCGCAGGCCACCACAGGTTAACACAGGCTGCATCATGTCATCACAGGGCAGCACAGGGCAGCACAGGGCAGCACAGAGCAGCACAGGGCAGCACAGGGCAGCACAGAGCAGCACAGAGCAGCACAGAGCAGCACAGAGCAGCACAGAGCAGCATAGGTCAGCACAGGTCAGCACAGGACAGCACAGGGCAGCATAGATCACCATAGGCTATCACAAGTCTGCAACATAATATAGTAGAGCAATCAGAGCATAGCACAGCAAACGCCACCACAGGTTACCACAGGAGAGCAACAGCAAGGGACCGTAGACTGCGTCGGCAGCCGGCCGTGCTGTGTACGTACCCGGAAGGTGGCGATGCACATCCGGACCACCTTCTCCTTTTCCGTGTCGATCAGGATGTCAGCCAACAGCGGCACCAGGCTATATCTGGCGAAATAGGTAGACAGTCATCACACTATGTTCATTAAAGGGAATGTTTCACCTTTCTGAAAGATGTCAAATATACGCTGGCTGTAGTCGAAAATATGAAGTAAGTGATGCTAGAATATGAAGTAAGAGAAAATGAAGTAAGAAGTAAAAAATATGGATATGAAGTAAGAGATGAAGTAAGATATGTAGTAAAATATGAAATGAAGTCAAGAAGTAGTCAAGTTAGAGAGAAAACTCCCAGCGGTAGAATGCATCATCGCTGCTGATAGGGAGCAGAGCCTTATCATCCATCATATCTACAAGGCCCGCATACAGAGGGAAATCATCTATAAAAACAGCATATCTGTCACATAAAATAGGCCTGAAGAGCCTATGCATTGAACTGAAACAAGACGATCATAAATGATCATGCATCTGCAAGATGGAGTCGACCATTCAAGTTCAAGATGCTGAAAACGATGGTGATATTTTGTATCTAGGAAAGTCACTTAACTTTATACAAATTAGTTTTTATGATGACGTCATTATTGAGCTATAGAGAGCTATAGAGAAAACCTTTACGATGCCACTTGGCATCACAATCGTTTCAGACAATTCTGGCGTTTTAAATATAAACATTGTGGAACTGTGTACAGAACACAATGACGAGTGTGAAGCATTGGGTAGGTCATTTTAAAAAACAACAACAATAAATCCATAACTGACACTTCAAACAGCGTGAGAAAAAAAAACTTAGAGCGCAACCTATCGCGTTGGCCGTTGTTTACATCATACTCGGTATCCATCCCAGGTTTGAGAAATACAAGTCGTCCTCCCTCGCAGGACCAACAATCTGGTCGCTGTCATCAAGCCGCTGTCAGCCAATCTGCGGCTGCACCAGCCTGTGTTCATTTTGCAAATTATAAATTAAATTTCTTAAAAACGGTTAAGTTTTGGGAAAAATGACCTTAGTAATTTAGACATTTCAATAACGGCCAAAGATAATGTCTATCTCAGTTCAAAACCAATGCAAAAGTGAAACATTCCCTTTAACAAAGCGTCATGACTTGAAGAATGACCAAAAGCAGGGACAGATGTCCCATGATTCCTCCATGTCTAAACGCATCTTAATGTCTATTAGTTGCACGAGTAAGTGTTGTCTAAAAGGCAAACGGTGTGTACCGTAATGTTGAATGTCACGCATTGACAACAGCGAGCACATTTCACCCCAGCCGTCTATCACAGACTACCGATCACGTCATCCCGTCTCCCTCTCTGCCCCAGCCCGCTGGATCGGCCGCGCGCGTGCTGCTCAGTGCTCACTTGCTGATCTGCTCGGCGATCTCGTTGTTGAAGGTGAGCACCCAGAGGCAGAAGACCAGCTGGTACTGACACTGGAAGTTGACGCCCGAGCTGAGCACCGCCTGCAGTGTGGTCACGCCGTCCACACGCAGGAACGCGAACCGGTACTCGTCTATCCGCATCATCAGCTGCAGACAGCGTACCACCGTCGGCAGGTACTGGTTGTCCTGTACCGGTACAGACACAGACATCACATGTCAGGCTGCTGACAGCGTACCACCGTCGGCAGGTACTGGTTGTCCTGTACCGACACAGACACAGACATCATACGTCAGCTGCTGACAGCGTACCACCGTCGGCAGGTACTGGTTGTCCTGTACCGGTACAGACACATACATCATATGTCAGGCTGCAGACAGCGTACCACCGTCGGCAGGTACTGGTTGTCCTGTACCGGTACAGACACAGACATCATATGTCAGCTGCAGACAGCGTACCACCGTCGGCAGGTACTGGTTGTCCTGTACCGGTACAGACACAGACATCATATGTCAGGCTGCTGACAGCGTACCACCGTCGGCAGGTACTGGTTGTCCTGTACCGGTACCGACACAGACATCATATGTCAGGCTGCTGACAGCGTATCACCGTCGGCAGGTACTGGTTGTCCTGTACCGGTACAGATACAGACATCATACGTCAGGCTGCTGACAGCGTACCACCGTCGGCAGGTACTGGTTGTCCTGTACAGACACAGACATCATATGTCAGGCTGCTGACAGCGTACCACCGTCGGCAGGTACTGGTTGTCCTGTACAGACACAGACATCATATGTCAGGCTGCTGACAGCGTACCACCGTCGGCAGGTACTGGTTGTCCTGTACCGGTACAGACACAGACATCATATGTCAGGCTGCTGACAGCGTACCACCGTCGGCAGGTACTGGTTGTCCTGTACCGGTACAGACACAGACATCATATGTCAGGCTGCTGACAACGTACCACCGTCGGCAGGTACTGGTTGTCCTGTACCGGTACAGACACATACATCATATGTCAGGCTGCTGACAGCGTACCACCGTCGGCAGGTACTGGTTGTCCTGTACCGGTACAGACACAGACATCATACGTCAGGCTACTGACAGCGTACCACCGTCGGCAGGTACTGGTTGTCCTGTACCGGTACAGACACAGACATCATATGTCAGGCTGCTGACAGCGTACCACCGTCGGCAGGTACTGGTTGTCCTGTACCGGTACAGACACAGACATCATATGTCAGGCTGCTGACAGCGTACCACCGTCGGCAGGTACTGGTTGTCCTGTACCGGTACAGACACAGACATCATATGTCAGGCTGCTGACAGCGTACCACCGTCGGCAGGTACTGGTTGTCCTGTACCGGTACAGACACAGACATCATATGTCAGGCTGCTGACAACGTACCACCGTCGGCAGGTACTGGTTGTCCTGTACCGGTACAGACACAGACATCATATGGCAGGCTGCTGACAGCGTACCACCGTCGGCAGGTACTGGTTGTCCTGTACCGGTACAGACACAGACATCATATGTCAGGCTGCTGACAGCGTACCACCGTCGGCAGGTACTGGTTGTCCTGTACAGACACAGACATCATATGTCAGGCTGCTGACAGCGTACCACCGTCGGCAGGTACTGGTTGTACTGTACCGGTACAGACACAGACACCATATGTCAGGCTGCTGACAGCGTACCACAGTCGGCAGGTACTGGTTGTCCTGTACAGACACAGACATCATATGTCAGGCTGCTGACAGCGTACCACCGTCGGCAGGTACTGGTTGTCCTGTACCGGTACAGACACAGACATCATATGTCAGGCTGCTGACAGCGTACCACCGTCGGCAGGTACTGGTTGTCCTGCACCGGTACAGACACAGACATCATATGTCAGGCTGCTGACAGCGTACCACCGTCGGCAGGTACTGGTTGTCCTGTACCGGTACAGACACAGACATCATATGTCAGGCTGCTGACAGCGTACCACCGTCGGCAGGTACTGGTTGTCCTGTACCGGTACCGGTACAGACATCATATGTCAGGCTGCTGACAGCGTACCACCGTCGGCAGGTACTGGTTGTCCTGTACCGGTACCGGTACAGACATCATACGTCAGGCTGCTGACAGCGTACCACCATCGGCAGGTACTGGTTGTCCTGTACCGGTACATACGTCAGGCTGCTGATTCACACACGTTGCATTAATAAGACAATTAATCGTAATTCGCTGAATCGTGTTTAAGCCATCAGTGCCCGTTTGGAAATATTTTCGGCTGACTATTCGGCTGCTATCCCTGTGCGCCGGCAGTGCATTTCGCAAAAAGAGGACGCGTGCATTCATTGAACCCAGAAAGTTCCGAACCTGCACAATTGCCCGACTTGTGTAGGTAAAATGTGTCTCACGACATTTCAGTTGAAAATCACCTGGAAAAACATCTAACTGCACTTAGGGCACAACTAAAAATTGCGGGCACTAATGGGTTAAGAAAAGCAAATGTCAAGTATGTTTCCTCAAAGGTCGTACAAATAAATGGTCTCAGATAGTATGATTCGTAAGTTGAATCCTGCGTCATCTTTAGGAATGACTGATGGAAACTAAAGAGTAAGCAGAGAAGGCGCAAAATACGTATACAGAGAGAGCTGACGTGGACAGAGTCGCAGCGCCGTCGTCGCAGTCGCAGTCAGTCTCGGGCCGTCGACTGACCGGTTTGCGCATCTGGTCCTTGAGCCAGGTGATGTAGAGCTGCAGGTCGGAGCCCTCCATCTGCCTGCCGCCGTCGCTGGCGAGCCGCGCCAGGATCCAGGCGGTCAGGTTGACGCTGATGTCGTCCGGCCGGTTCAGCAGCGTCAGGAACGAAGCCCACACGCTCTCGCCCTTCTTCTTGGAGTACTCCCGGAACACGCGGCCGTTCTCCTTGTCCTGATGACCGCACAGACGAGGAGGCAGACTGATCAGACTGAACATGGGGAACAGAGGCACAGCAAATAATGTGTGTGACATGAATGCTAGTAAACATTTGTTATGTCACTGAGCCGCAATATGAGGCTGTAATGCTAAACAGGTAACAAAATGAGCCGCAATATGAGGCTGTAATGCTAAAGAGGTAACAAAAGCAAGTTGAGGCATTTACTCGTAATTTAGGATAACTTAGATAACACGTTTCTTTCCACCATAAACCATCCCCTCCCCACACATGCACATTGCACACACGCACACATTGTGTGTACGCTAAAGTTCCTGGTCGATGACCAGCCGGAGTCCTTCTTGTCGAAATCGCCGTGCCCGCCTCAGCAGCACCACCTACCGAGAGCATGTCCTCGATGAGCACCAGCAGGTACTGGATGGTCTGGTCCTTGGCGATGTGGCCCAGCAGGTTGAGGAAGGTCTTGGCGCACTGCTGGCTCTGCTGGCGCACGAGCGCGTTCCGCTTGGCCGAGTCGCTCAGCGCGTTGTCGTACGCCACGATGAAGTTGTAGTCCTCCTGGCTGATCATCTGAGACCTGACGACGGAGGGGAGGCAGCGACACTCAGACACTCGACACTCATACAGCGACACTCAGACACACAGCGACACTCAGACACACAGCGACACTCAGACACACAGCGACACTCAGACACACAGCGACACTCAGACACACAGCGACACTCAGACACACAGCGACACTCAGACACACAGCGACACTCAGACACACAGCGACACTCAGACACACAGCGACACTCAGACACACAGCGACACTCAGACACACAGCGACACTCAGACACACAGCGACACTCAGACACACAGCGACACTCAGACACACAGCGACACTCAGACACACAGCGACACTCAGACACACAGCGACACTCAGACACACAGCGACACTCAGACACACAGCGACACTCAGACACACAGCGACACTCAGACACACAGCGACACTCAGACACACAGCGACACTCAGACACACAGCGACACTCAGACACACAGCGACACTCAGATACAGACACAGGCTGGAAGGAGAGCCTAAGCACGTCTGAACACGGCAATACGCGATCAAGAAACTGTGACCAGTGTGCCGTTCCCACATGATGACTATCTCAAGTATCTCAATGGCAAGGAAGTAAGGAAGATAAGGAAGAAGTAATGCATAATTGATATCGTAAAACCCAAAAAGCACAATTGACTGGGCTTAGCGCGAAACGTGAGATGATCATGATGGGGGTTTTGGGGCGCACCGACTCTTATGGCCATACGCAACGTCTGAGAAGCATTACGATATAAGTTGGAAAGTGAAATGAGCGTCACTGCTCAAACTAGTTCTACCCCTTGCCCATTCAGCAATCAGCACCCGTCGACATAATGACAAACTAAAATACTCACTGCAGGTAGGACTGCCAGTTGATGGTCTTGGATTTGATTTCAGCAGCCTGAACCTGGAGAAGGCCGGTGCACTCTGCAATGAAAGACATGCGCTATAGCTTCCACACAATAGACACCAGGAGAAGCGGGTTTGGCTACTTCACCGGCTCTACTGACAGCCTTCCTCTATATCTCCGACTTTGGGGTGGTGGTGGTGGTGGTGGTGGTGGTGGTGGTGGTGGTGGTGGTGGTGGTGGTGGTGGTGGTGGTGGTGGTGGTGGTGGTGGTGTGGTGGTGGTGGTGGTGGTGGTGGTGGTGGTGGTGGTGGTGGTGGTGGTGGTGGTGGTGGTGGTGGTGGTGGTGGTGGTGGTGGTGGTGGTGGTGGTGGTGGTGGTGGTGGTGGTGGTGGTGGTGGTGGTGGTGGTGGTGGTGGTGGTGGTGGTGGTGGTGGTGGTGGTGGTGGTGGTGGTGGTGGTGGTGGTGGTGGTGGTGGTGGTGGTGGTGGTGGTGGTGGTGGTGGTGGTGGTGGTGGTGGTGGTGGGGCAGCAAATCTGGCTGCTATACAGACTCTATTCGTAATGCTCACTATGGAGCGAATTACCGGGTTAACACTTCTGTTCCGATATCAAAACACCTTTCCTGTTCCTGTCCCATGGTCACATTGTCAGCCATTTTCCCGTCCATCAGTGCGATATCGTTCGCTCGAGTCACATTCGATAATCGAGATATTCCTAAACAATTCTGTTTGATAAAAATAGGGATAATACTGTTTGAACGCATTATCGAAGCGCATCCAATGAGTTGGTTGTATCTCAAATATCAACTGAAAATCTGTCGGGACTGGCATCTCTGTGCTGCACTTATGCTTGCCTGACCATAACTCCAGAGCTCTATAGAGTCGTAGCCATAGGCGTACCCAAGGGGAGGGGCAAACAGGGCAACAGGGTCTCCTCTTGCCGGCATATCGGGGGCCCCTGGGACTATCAGAAACCCCTTTGTCGGTCAGGGGGCCCCCTGGTAGTGGTACTGAGCACAGGGGCCCGGGTAGGGGTATTGAACACCGTGGGCCCGGTCCAAGGCAGGGGGCCCGTGCCCGTCAGTTGCCCCATTAACTGAAAATAAATAGGTACAGGGCCCTCGAATGACATCGAGGGGCCCCTACCTAACCCCAAAATGTAAAAAACTACCCGGATTTGGCCCACTATATTTGAGTGGGGCCCATTTTCAATTAAACTTTAAACATATTTTGTTTGCTCTCAGATTGCCCGAGGGGGAGGGGGGCAATAGCCCCGATCTCTCCCCCCCCCCCCCTGTCTCTGCCCCTCCGGGAGGGTCGGCCGGGGTCTCGGTGTGTGTCCGCTGTCCAGATTGTTGTAATGCATTGGTCACAGACATTGCCTGACGTCGCGTTTGACCACGAACTTGGACTCTGTCTATCCCTTGATGCATCGAGTATCGACATTCGGTCTAATACAGTTAAGTTATTTGTGCTCTTTTATTTTGCATTGGCTGGCATGTCAAGAAGATGCGAATTGTATGGCCCTTCATTTGATTTGACATTCTGTTGGCAGAGGGGCCTCGGCAAAGGGAGGGTACCCCCCCCCCCGCTTATCGATGCGCGTTCCCCCTTTTTAACGGAGTTTTATTGCTGGTTCGGCGAAAATGACTATTGCCAGCAAAAACAAACTAGCAAACAAAACATCACAGTTCCTTCAATATGGTTGCATATTTTTGTGTAGCACAATAATACTCACGGTCACGGGCGACCTTCCAATTTGAAGGGTCGGCCAGGGATCCTGGAGGGTTGGCTGAGCCCCTCGAGGGTCGACCGGGGCCCTTGAAGGCCGATCTGGGGCTTCATGGATGAACAACCAAGCCCCAAGGCCTTTGGAGCATCAACTGGACCTGGCCCCTTTGGCTAGTGCATCAGGAAACGAAATAGGGCCTGTGTCCACGGTATTCTCACAAAAACTCACAGTTAATTTGGCCGGCCTGGCCAGATACGGAGTTTTTTTTTGGATGTACCTTGGGGACCCCTGGTCGAACAAAAATGAATTATTTTGTTTTAAATTGAAAATAAAAAGTTGAAAATATGCCCCTCTAAAAATATAGTGGCCTGGTCAAATCCAGTTAGTTTTTTTTGGTGGGGTACCTTATGCCCCTGATCAAAAATCCCCCCCCCCCCTGGAGTGAATCCTGGGTACGCCACTGGTCGTAGCGGAATAACACGTGCAGCAGACTTGTGCCTGGATTCCAAGTTGAACCTGGGATCCGAGTGGATTCCTCGGCATAAAATGCATTAAGATATTGGATCCCAGTGGATCCATCTGCGTAAAATGTGTGAAGATATGGGATCCGCCTGGATCCCTCGGCGTAAGATCCCACGGCATAAACTATATCAGGATCTTGGATCTTTGTGGATCCCTCAGCTTACTGTGCACCTGGATCTGGTGTCCCGTGTGGATCCCGGGACATATATCCGGATCTCAGCTGGATCCCGGGATCCAGGCACATGTCTGGGCCTACCATATTGCAAAATATTGATTCAAAATGCTCTGACGTCACCCCGGAAGTCGTTTCTCCCTCGCGGGTAAACCTTATTAGTAAAGGAATCTTGGTATGTAGTCCAGACTTGTGTGCCTGGATCCTGAAGTTGGATCTGAAATCCCAGTGGATCCATCCGCATACAATGCATGAAGATCTGGGATCCATCCCTCGGCGTAAATTGTAGATCCCACGGCATAAAATATATCAGGATCTGGGATCTTTGTGGATCCCTCGGCTTATTGTGGACCTGAATTTGGTGTCCCATGTGGATCCCGGGACACAGGACACAGAGATCCGGATCTCAACTGGATCCCGAGATCCAGACACATGTCTGATGTGCAGATCAAGCCGTCGATGTTCGCCATTTTCACCGGCCAACTGCGCAAGCATCAGCAACGAACGGATATATCAACCAGCAGGGAGAAGAAAACAAATTCACATACAAATATATACATTACATGTAAGGATGCACCAGATTTTCGGAAAATAAGGGGTCAAGTTGTACAATGTTGTAGACGTTCTACGTGTCTCGCGGAATGAACACTTACGTGAACGGCAGAACCAGTCATACATCCCATGATCCTGCACAATCTTCATCGTTTGCGGCAGAAGATCCATACCCAAATATCTTTTCTCGTTCTTGCCTATGCTACTGCGGTGAATCAGTTGGTGGATGGGTTTCCCGTCTGAATCCAGCGGGGCAATCGTCAGGTGCGGCTTCCACGGTCGAACCGGCCTCACATAATCCGGACGCCAGTTGCCCGACAGAATTCCAACAGTCAACACTGGCTCCACACGTGCGCTGGTCGACCCGGCACCGCCAGCCACACCCATGGCGAGACTGCTCAGACTGCTCAAACTGCTCAGACTGCTCAGACCGCTCAGACCGCTCAGACTGCTCAGACCGCTCCGACCGCAGTCCTGCACACGTACAGCGCGTCAGCCGACAGCAGTGGCACGGCAGCTAGACCAGCAGCAGCTTCACACTGTACAGACGTTAGCTCCGCCGGCCACGCACTATCTAATCGCTCGCGCCACGCACCGCTCGTGCCGTACGCAACACCCGCAGCCCGTATTATGCCATGCCGATTTCTTGTTCATCCTTTGACCGCTTCCCCTAGGTAACTGCACGTTTGCCCCGCGGCAGTGGTTATCGGACCAATGAACGGTATATACAGGGTCCACCCCGCTCCCAGGCGGGGAGGGAGTACCCGGGGTAAACTCCCTCGTATCCGTTCGGCGGCCGGCCTTCATCGGCAGAGTCAGGGTCCAGGGTACTCCCCGGACCCTGGCCCACCCCGGGGTACTCCCTCCCCCGCTCCCAGGCGGGGAGGGAGTACCCGGGGTAGACTCCCTCGTATCCGTCCGGCGGCCGGCCTTCATCTGCAGGGTCAGGGTCCACCCCGCTCCCAAGCGGGGGAGGGAGTACCCCGGGGTGAGCTTCCTCGTATCGGTCCGGCGGCCGGTCTTCCCCGGTGGTGTCCGAGTGGGGGTTTGTTTGTCAGAGTGGGGGTTTGTTTGTCAGAGTGGGGGGTTTGTTTGTCAGAGTGGGGGTGTGTTTGTCAGAGTGGGGGTTTGTTTGTCAGAGTGGGGGGTTTGTTTGTCAGAGTGGGGGGGGGGGGGGGGTTGTTTGTCAGAGTGAGGGGTTTGTTTGTCAGAGTGTGGGGTTTGTTTGTCAGAGTTTGGGGTTTGTTTGTCAGAGTGGGGGGTTTGTTTGTCAGAGTGGGGGTTTGTTTGTCAGAGTGGCAGGGTGGTGTCAGTGTCCCCAGCCGTCACGCGGAGCCCATAGATATTCCCGCCGACTAATCCGCTGAGGCGCAGACACGGTGGGGGTCGGTGTGTGTGTGTGTGAGTGACCGCGGCGTCCCAGAGCCGGACGCCGGACAGCAGGGGGCAGGTGGTGAAGGGTGCGGTGGGGGTCGGACAGGGGGGACACGGCGTCCCAGTAGCCACCAACACCCTGCCGACCGCCTCGAGCCTTCCGTCGATTGATTCGCCGTCGTTATTCCGGCCATTCCGGTCACGGTGGCCATTGACCAAGTTCTCGCCAGAAGCCAGTGAGGCGACGTGCAGTCGACTGGTGACTAGCCCCGATTCGTGGAGAGCAGCTTCGGTGATGTTGGTCAGTATAAGTGCTTGTTGCATTTAAGATAGAAACTTGCGAATGCTGAACTTGTCGCTGGCATTGCTAGCTCCTCCAGCAAATGTCACTTGAAAGGGTGTAGACACTAGAGGTATACACGGTTAAAAAATTGCAACCGCAACCACCCGTAACCGTGGGGATCGAATCCGTAACCGCCCGTAACCAGCCTTGGAATTTGGGCCATTTTCTGGACTTTTTGGGTCCAAAGAATTTTGCTCTCTTCATATTTGTTCAGGAAATTTGCTCTGTTTTCGCCTGATCTTACAGACATTGTAGTTAAAATATAATTCAATTTTCCTCACAAGGATTTAATATCTATTACAAATCAGGATTTTTTTACTTTCCAAGTAAAATAATTAAAACAAAAATGAAAATCTTAACTTGCCTGACAATACAATTTTACTCTCCACCTATGGATTTTTACTCTCCGGGACCAGGTCATGAAATAAAAAATCCAACAATGCCCGTAACCGTAGGGCTCAAATCCGCAACCGCCCGTAACCGTAAGGCTCAAATCCGTAACCGCCCGTAACCGCAGCAAACGAATTTTGTAACCGCCTGTGACCGCATGACCCAATAATGTTTTCTTTTTTACTTTTCAAAACGTAACAAACGTATACCTGTTGAGTGTTTAATAACCGTGTCAATTTTAGCATAACAAGTCAACTGGAAAAGGGTAACTGCCAACTGGTGAAATAGGTAAAATGCAGGTCTACTGATCCTTGGATCTACTGAAATCCCTGGACCTACTGAGATCTCTGGATCTACTGAGATCCCTAGATCTACTGAGATCCCTGGATCTACTGAGATCCCTGGATCTACTGAGATCCCTGGATCTACTGAGATCCCTGGATCTACTGAGATCCCTGGATCTACTGAAATCCCTGTATCTACTGAGATCCCTGGATCTACTGAGATCCATGGCTCTACTGAGATCCCTGGATCTACTGAAATCCCTGTATCTACTGAGATCCCTGGATCTACTGAGATCCCTGGATCTACTGAGATCCCTGTATCAACTGAGATCCCTGTATCTACTGAAATCCCTGTATCTACTGAGATCCCTGTATCTACTGAAATCCCTGGGTCTACTGAGATCCCTGTATCTACTGAGATACCGGGATCTACTGAGATCCCTGGATCTACTGAGATCCATGGATCTACTGAGATCCATGGATCTACTGATCCCTGGATCTACTGATCCCTGGATCTACTGAGATCCCTGTATCTACTGAGATCCCTGTATCTACTGAGATCCCTGTATCTACAGAGATCCCAAGATCTACTGAGATCCCTGTATCTACTGAGATCCCTGTATCAACTGAGATCCCTGTATCTACTGAGATCCCTGGATCTACTGAGATCCCTGGGTCTGCTGAGATCCCTGGATCTGCTGAGATCCCTGTATCTACTGAGATCCCTGTATCTACTGAGATCCCTGTATCTACTGAGATCGCTGTATCTACTGAGATCCCTGGATCTACTGAGATCCTGGATCCCCTTAGAACTTGGTTCAGGGGTCACTGGAATCCAAGATTTTTAACACTGATTTGTATAAGGATCCACCAGGATCCTAGGGTGCATAACTTGAAGTCCTGTGTCTATTAAGGGATCCCAGATATGTTGCTAAATTTCATTAAAGAATATACTGGGTCAGACATGGATGCAGATCTCAAAAGTTGATTTTGGAGTCCTCCAATGCTAAAGTAAATAAGATCTGTCACACATCCACATTGCCTAGCTGCCTAGCATGTGTCACCTTTCACCACCTATTATTCCAGGGTGAGAATTAAATAATATTTGAATGTGCTGTCAAGTAAATATCTATAAACAACAATTTGTTATTGTTGGATTAGTCATATTGGCAACTGAATTGTTTTAGTAAAACTATATTTATCTTAAGTGTGGGAGTGTTCAGACAGTTTGTTGAATCTACCAAATAAAAAAATAAAATTGGGAGTGTTTGTTCTACATCAATTGAAAACTAACTCAGCATTCATCCTGTTTGAAAGTAACACAATCAACATGGAATTATATTACGAGAAATGGGTATGAATTAGATAAACTCAGCCAAATTAAATATTAGAATGTGCTGTTTTGTTATTACAATAAATGGGGAAGAAAACAGCTGGATGAGAACATCACAAATTTGCAAAA
Source organism: Chirona hameri (assembly GCA_036785665.1). Taxonomy (NCBI): domain Eukaryota; kingdom Metazoa; phylum Arthropoda; class Thecostraca; order Balanomorpha; family Balanidae; genus Chirona; species Chirona hameri. The sequence continues at coordinate 85 of JAXIVJ010019993.1, read as the reverse complement.
AGTATTATGCTTAAAAGAAATTATAGTCCTCTCTAAAATTGTAGATGATGATGATCATGATTGCAATCATGATGGTTTATGGATG
>JAXIVJ010019992.1:5000-16127 GCA_036785665.1 Chirona hameri | reverse complement strand
TCACATCATGCAAGATAGAAAGACGAGTTTTGCACAGCACGTTCTTGCCACTGTGAACTTTATTATGTGCAAGTTTCGTAGCTCTAAATTGATATCTTCTTCAAAAAATGGCCATCGGCCATCATCGAAATGGCCATCATCGGAAAACATGATGGCCGTCCAGTTTCTGTTCGGTTGCTGCTATCAGCGTGTACGAGCTGTTTTGTTGAATTTCTATTGGCCGGCGCTAACAATATGCTAGCAGCTTAATCGATAGTTGCAGTGCTTCTAGTAGCGGAAGCCCCCTGGAGTCTACCCGATAACTTTTTGCTCCCAAGCAAATTCCTGGAGTCTTTGAATATCTCAGCAACTAGGGTGAATCTGGAGAAATGAAGTATTTGGTTCAATTCAGAAAATTGTGTTCTATAGACCAGTGTCAATACCCCAACTAAGCGATGTGAGTAGGCACACTCCCTTTAAACTGCTAGCATATTGTTAGTGCCGGCCAATAGCAATTCAACAAAACAGCTCGTACATGCTGATAGCAGCAGCCGAACAGAAACTGGACGGCCATCATGTTTTTCGATGTTGGCCGTTTCGATGATGGCCGATGTCCATTTTTTTAAAAGAAGATATCAATTTAGAGCTACGAAACTTGCACATAATAAAGTCCACAGTGGCAAGAACGTGCTGTGCAAAACTCGTCTTTCTATCTTGCATGATGTGACCGTAATTGTATTGTCTTATGTGCGCCGTGTTACATAACATCACCATAGTGGCGATCGTTTTATAGATATCGAAACAAAAATAAATAAAAAACAATATAAGTGAAAATTCAAATAAAGGGGCTCCAGATGTGAATTTCATCATCTACAACAATCAAACCAACAGCTACTTACCGTATTAAAAATATGTTTGACATTCCAAAACAGTAGGCACACTCCCTTTAACCCTATTTGTAACAGGGGGGGGGGCGGATTCCGCCCCCCCCCCCCCTCATGTTTTTCGCAGATATCTCCAGAACGGCTGGGAGTAGGCCCATGAAATTTGGGGACTTTTCATACAATTGAACTTCGCATTCGGAGTCAAAATTTTGAGTTCTTAACCTGAACAGAGGCGGTTCCAGGGCACAGTTTTGGGTGGGTTCGGAGGCGACATTTGGCGATAATACGGAAATGCGATCTTCACGGTTTCTTCCTAACTGCATCAAGTATGAAGGAGCTACATCGGCTTACGGTGATTGCAACAAGTGCAAATTAGTTGATGTTATGAAATATCATAAAAATTGCATGGCAGAGGCGGTTTCAGGGGCTTGAAAAGGGGGGGGGTTTCCAGGAAGTATTCAATGCTTGGCGGGAAGCCAATAGAGCAATGTAAGGGGCATTTACAGCTATCAAGATGTAAAAGATAGCTTCTGCTTCCATTATTTGCATAATTTATTACATATAGAGTTTCAGGGGCGTGTTCAGGAACATGAAAAGCGGGGTGACTGGCATAGTTATGACGATATGCCAGCGATAACGGCGCAATATACGTTTATCTTATAATAATATATGCACATATGAGACCAGAAAAGGGAATAAAGTCTTTTTTTGCAGAGGCGCGCTCAGGAATGGAAGAAAGGGGGTCATATTATTGCAAGGAAACTGAGAGGCATGGGCGTGCAATGACATAACATACTGCAGTTTTCGGATGAAACACGCACCACAGGCTACCCTACGAACGATTATAAGATAATAGGCGAGTCCAGGTAGGGTAAAAAGGGGGTAAGCAATGTTAATTGAAGTTGTAAGTGAAATAGTCACTGTTGACTACTAGTTAGTATCATTAATAGCGGATAATATACTTATCAAAAGGTCTTGCGCCGCCCAGTTTTGATCCTGGATACGCCTATGATGAAGTACAACATGCAAAAAGGAACTATCTACGATCAGTAACATATTTATAGTGCTGGGTAGCAACTTGTCTGCGGTTAATACTTTTTCCCAATTTTACCCCCTTTTTCACTAACCTGGTACCGTCTATGGCAAAAAATATGATTTATAACTGTTTTTTTCTAATGTCTCAATCACATACCATTTCATTTATCAAAAAAACAACATAAAAAATGGTTTTATTACGCATTTACTTCACCCCCATATTGAGTGACCTGCACACGCCTATGATTTTTTGAATTTTCAAACGTCACCGTCATATATCAATTTCCAATTAAATCTCTATCGATTCCTATTAGTTGTGTTAAAATCGGTCGATAAACATGAAAGCTATGTTGGATCAAAATACCACTAAAATTTGTCGTTTTTGTCCCCCTGTTGCCCCCCTATCCAAAATTTATATTTTGTAATTATTTATAAATGTAGATCGTGTTGAGGGGAACCAAACACCGTTTCATTTTTGAAAATCGGACGGCTAAATCTCGAGATCTCCGGGGGGCGGAATCCGCCCCCCCCCCCCCCTGTTACAAATAGGGGTAGCCAGGAGCCTGTTACAAATAGGGTTAAAGGGAAATAATTACCTATTTCCACAAAAATAGAGTTAGCACTTGAAATCGCCAGACGAGACCAAAATATATTGTAAATTCATCACATTTTGCATGAAAACTTTCCTACCGAAAGATATTTCAAGTTAAAGTTGATAAGCGTTCCACACTTTTAACGACCGGTACTTGCAAGTACTTTTTGGTCCTCATCAAACTGCGGGCTTTTCCCGTATTGTTTTTTTACGCAATGGAGTGGAAAATATATGGTGCGTTCTGCTTGTTGTGATTATATGCCCGGCGATCTTCTAAAACTAACAGCGATTGGAAAAAGTGGCAATAGAATCGGAAGCTCATCGATGCACATCAACGGCGGCATAGTTAGTGGTTGCGACCCTCAATTTTTTGCAAATCGATTCATTTGTTTTCAACATTAGGAGTATTGTATAATTTGTCTGTGGCTGTATATAACATTATGCTTTATATTATCATGAAAAATAATAATTTTTCCCTAAAAAACTAACAAACAATAACACAAAACTGGCAATTAAATCGGAAGCTCATCGATGCACATCGACGGCGACCTATTTAGCGTCGGCGATTTGTTTACAAAGTCATTGTCATGCTTCTCGGCGCACTTAACCATTGTGGCGAGTTGTTCCTGATTAGTATACCCAAGTCCCGTAGCAGGCTTTGTTAATGACGTCACTGGTGCCATTCTTGTGTAGCATTGCAAAATATATCTGATTTTGAGTTGAAAGCTAATTAAAGACTTATTCAAATTATTGTTTTTAAGTTTGAATTTTCGTGTTAATCATTATTAAAGGTATTTTATCACTGTATTCCATAGTAGTTGACACTTCAGAAACTTCTGACGTAATAATATTGTATCCAATATGCATTTCCCTCACCTTTTGCTATTGTGGCGCAGTGCCGAGTGCTTTGCAAATACTAGCTTGCCTGGGGTTCAATTCATTCCGCCCTTATTTTATTCGAGTTGGTATAGTTTGCATGTTGTTGTTATTCATGACTTATACTGATAGTCAGTCATGCATCACGGATGCTTCACGGATTTCTTCACGGATCAGAGCGCTGCTCGAACGCACGCTAGTAGCGCTAGTAGCGCTTTCGTTCTCCATGGCAACCAGGCGTGAGCCAATGAAAAGCCAGAACATATTCCCTTTCTGGCTTTTGATTGGCTGACGCCTGGTTGCCATGGAGAACGAAAGCGAGAGAGAACGAACGAAAGCGTGTGTCCGAGCAGCGCTCAGTTTGATGAGAAACGTCACAGAGCCTCCACAAATGCCGCACTCGATGTAAACTATGGTAGGGAAGGACGAATTTGTCAATGACCTTCATGAAGTACACAAGGTACTTGTTTTTCTTCTCCAAACTTACAACTTTGAATTTGGGAATAATTGTATTTAATTCTTAAATTTAAATAACATAATTGTAAAACCATAACGGTAGCCTAAGAAATTGTTGCTAACAAAATCAAAAGGTCATTATTTCCCTTTAACCCTATTTGTAACAGGCTCCTGGCTACCCCTATTTGTAACAGGGGGGGCGGATTCCGCCCCCCCCCCCCGGAGATCTCGAGATCTAACCGTCCGATTTTCACAAATTAAACGGTGTTTGGTTCCCCTCAACACGATCTACATTTATAAATAATAAAAAAAATATAAATTTGGGATAGGAGGGCAACAGGGGGGCAAAAACTACAAATTTTAGTGGTATTTTTGATCCAACATAGCTTTCATGTTTATCGACCGATTTGAACACAACTAATAGGAATCGATAGAGATTGAATTGGACATTGATATATGACGGTGACGTTTGAAAATTAAAAAATCATAGGCGAGTGCAGGTCACTCAATATGGGGGTGAAGTAAATGCATAATAAAACCATTTTTTGATGTTGTTTTTTTGACAAATGAAATGGTATGTGATTGAGACATTAGACAAAACAGTTATAAATCATAATTTTTGCCATAGGCGGTACCAGGTTAGTGAAAAAGGGGGGTAAAATTGGGAAAAATATTAACCGCAGACAAGTTGCTACCCAGCACTATAAATATGTTACTGATCGTAGATAGTTCCTTTTTGCATGTTGTACTTCATCATAGGCGTATCCAGGATCCAAACTGGGGCGGCGCAAGACCTTTTGATAAGTATATTATCCGCTGTTATGATACTAACTAGTCAACAGTGACTATTTCACTTACAACTTCAAGTAACACTGCTACCCCCCTTTTTACCCTACCTGGACTCGCCTATTATCTTATAATCGTTCGTAGAGTAGCCTGTGGTGCGTGTTTCATCCGAAAACTGCAGTATGTTATGTCATTGTACGCCCATGCCTCTTAGTTTCCTTGCAATAATATGACCCCCTTTCTTCCATTCCTGAGCGCGCCTCTGCAAAAAATGACTTTATTCCCTTTTCTGGTCTCATATGTGCATATATTATTATAAGCTAAACGTATATTGCGCCGTTATCGCTGGCATATCGTCATCACCATGCCAGTCACCCCCCTTTTCATGTTCCTGAACCCGCCCCTGAAACTCTATATGTAATAAATTATGCAAATAATGGAAGCAGAAGCTATCTTTTACATCTGGATAGCTATAAATGCCCCTTACATTGCTCTATTGGCTTCCCGCCAAGCATTGAACACTTCCTGGAAACCCCCCCTTTTCAAGCCCCTGAAACCGCCTCTGCCATGCAATTTTTTATGATATTTCATTAACATCAACTAATTTGCACTTGTTGCAATCACTGTAAGCCGATGTAACTCCTTCATACTTGATGCAGTTAGGAAGAAACCGTGAAGTTCTCATTTCCGTATTATCGCCAAATGTCGCTTCCGAACCCACCCAAAACTGTGCCCTGGAACCGCCTCTGTTCAGGTTAAGAACTCACAATTTTGACTCCAAATGCGGAGTTCAATTCTATGAAAAGTCCCAAAATTTCATGGGCCTGCTCCCAGCCGTTCTGGAGATATCTGCGAAAAACATGAGGGGGGGGGCGGAATCCGCCCCCCCCCCCCTGTTACAAATAGGGTTAACTGCGGGCTGCCAGAATTACCTTAAACTGTGAAGGGGGGGGGGCAAATTCTGCCCCCCCCAGAGATCTCGAGAACCGCTAGGTCTATTTCGATTGAGAAAACGCCATTCGATTCGTCATGACAAGATCTCTTTCTTTGGACCCCGAAATTGTTTTCTTCTTCAAAAATAGGGGGCCAGGGGGCAAGAAATACGGAAATCTGGGTGTTTTTTGAAAGGTCATTGTGGCCATGTGGTTTGACAGATTTGCATGTCCCCAACGTTTTTGAGCTTCAAATGTACGGGTCTTCAATATATCAAAAGATAAAAAAATCATAGGCGTATTCAGGGGATGTAAAATCGGGGGGATTTGTATACAAAAATATGTGCTGTTGGTGATTGTTTGGGGCGACATAAACATGACATGTGGGCATTATATGCTGTAATTTGTTAAATTTAATATATTGCGCATAGGCGAATCCAGGAAAACAACGTGGGGGCACCATGCGCGTAACGCTTGTATCATCTTACAAATTTGAAGTTGGACCTAATTTGAGGGAGGGAATCACCTGACATTTATTTTTGTACCTGAGTGCGCCACTGCCCCAAACATATGTACAATCGCAGTATCTATGATGTGTATTGCATTGAAATTGTTTCTGACTCATTTATTGGACTGCAAACCACGAAGGAAATATGCGCCACAAAACCGCATATTCGTAACACCCTCCCCAAAACAGGAGCCTGGCACCACCTCTGCTGAACTTATTTTTCACAATTTTGACACAACACGCGCCATTCAAAGTTGGGAAAAGTAACAAAGTTTCAGGACCTAACCGTTCAAAAACAGCAAGTGAAAAACCACCGGGGGGGGGGGGCTGAATCTGCCCCCGCACGGAATAGGGTTAAGTTGAACCTAAGCTAAATTGACCTGACCTGAGGTCATGGAAGTTAGCCCGACGTCAGAATGGCTGGAATAGGCATTTACTGTTGCATAGTATATAGCCTGGCATTCTCTGTATATTCTACGCGTCTCTAATTTCGTAATTTAGCTCCAAATCATGCGCTATGAGAATCCATTAAATATTTTTACTTGGCCTGACATGTGACGTCATCGGTGATCTCCAGGTAAAACAAAAATGCCGATGAAATTTCCTGGGCTATCGATTTCCGTTTGAGTCAGCGCGATCGTGCTATTGGTTCCAAAGATACAAGGGGGGGTGCTGAAAAGGCCCCCTCCCCCCCCCCCCCCAGTGAGTCGTGTTACAGAAAATACCCCAGCGACTGCCGGGTTAAATAGAAAAGAAATGATTGCAAAAGAAAACTTAGCCCGCCTGGCGTCAAGCCAAATCAAAAGTCATTGAATATGAACAAAAACTACGAATGCTAACAATGTTAACCTTTGATTCAAAAGCATAACTAACCAGGGAAACTTCACTAAAACATAAACCACGAGAAGAATGCTACACAAATTAGGCTGCATGCTATGGTTGAATATGGTAGGCTATGGTAGGCTGCATGCTATGGTTGAATATGGTAGGCTATGGTAGGCTGCATGCTATGGTTGAATATGGTAGGCTATGGTAGGCTGCATGCTATGGTTGAATATGGTAGGCTATGGTAGGCTGCATGCTATGGTTGAATATGGTAGGCTATGGTAGGCTGCATGCTATGGTTGTACAGTTGAATAATGTGATTTGTGTTTTCGCTGGTATGACACAGGGCTTGACTCTGCAGTATCATGTGCGGCACTCATCCCTCAGCCAGCCTCATCCCGTCCCGGCGCCACCTGCATCCAATTGGCCCAATACAAGCTTAATAACGACACGCACGTCACTTGACGACGTGAGAGCGAGAGAGGTGTGGCGCAACCTGCTAAACACGGCTCTGCTGAGGTGTCGGCAAAACGCACAGTAGTCAAATATGAGACACACGGCTCTGCTGAGGTGTCGGCAAAACGCACAGTAGTCTGTTGTTTTGCGGATGCAATACATTACATACGCAACTCATTACTATGAGTTATGACAATATTTAAAAGTAAGTTCAAACTGTGTAGGTGAACCATATTCCTTACTTCATGTTGTATATGTCAGGTTCATTGTTAGCTTAGTAGTTGCTTTTAATATGCCTTCTTACCGAACATATACCGAACATATACCGAACATATACCGAACATATACCGAACATATAACGAACATACGATCATCGAATACATCGCATGATATCAACCGTTGTTCTATTATGTTAAGCTCAATCCCCATTATACGATCATTATACACTGCTATATGTATATATCCATCGTTTAACTGAAAATGACTTTTAGTTCCCTAGCGTCAAAACTTATTCTGCTGCTTTAAGAGTCATCACACATCCTTTTCCTGTCCGCAATTCAGGTGTATTGTCCGTGACCGGAAATATTATATAGAACGTTCAATATGTATCAGTTCATCATAAACATGTAGTACACTCACACACAAAAATCAACATACGCGCAGGGTGTTGACACCCCTAGCCCGTGTGATGCCCACACACGATATAACGTGTGTATACGATATATATATACGATAACGATATACGATAACGATATACGATAACGATATACGATAACGATATACGATAACGATATACGATAACGATATACGATAACGATATACGATAACGATATACGATAACGATATACGATAACGATATACGATAACGATATACGATAACGATATACGATAACGATATACGATAACGATATACGATAACGATATACGATAACGATATACGATAACGATATACGATATACGATAACGATATACGATAACGATATACGATAACGATATACGATAACGATATACGATAACGATATACGATAACGATATACGATAACGATATACGATAACGATATACGATAACGATATACGATAACGATATACGATAACGATATACGATAACGATATACGATAACGATATACGATAACGATATACGATAACGATATACGATAACGATATACGATAACGATATACGATAACGATATACGATAACGATATACGATAACGATATACGATAACGATATACGATAACGATATACGATAACGATATACGATAACGATATACGATAACGATATACGATAACGATATACGATAACGATATACGATAACGATATACGATAACGATATACGATAACGATATACGATAACGATATACGATAACGATATACGATAACGATATACGATAACGATATACGATAACGATATACGATAACGATATACGATAACGATATACGATAACGATATACGATAACGATATACGATAACGATATACGATAACGATATACGATAACGATATACGATAACGATATACGATAACGATATACGATAACGATATACGATAACGATATACGATAACGATATACGATAACGATATACGATAACGATATACGATAACGATATACGATAACGATATACGATAACGATATACGATAACGATATACGATAACGATATACGATAACGATATACGATAACGATATACGATAACGATATACGATAACGATATACGATAACGATATACGATAACGATATACGATAACGATATACGATAACGATATACGATAACGATATACGATAACGATATACGATAACGATATACGATAACGATATACGATAACGATATACGATAACGATATACGATAACGATATACGATAACGATATACGATAACGATATACGATAACGATATACGATAACGATATACGATAACGATATACGATAACGATATACGATAACGATATACGATAACGATATACGATAACGATATACGATAACGATATACGATAACGATATACGATAACGATATACGATAACGATATACGATAACGATATACGATAACGATATACGATAACGATATACGATAACGATATACGATAACGATATACGATAACGATATACGATAACGATATACGATAACGATATACGATAACGATATACGATAACGATATACGATAACGATATACGATAACGATATACGATAACGATATACGATAACGATATACGATAACGATATACGATAACGATATACGATAACGATATACGATAACGATATACGATAACGATATACGATAACGATATACGATAACGATATACGATAACGATATACGATAACGATATACGATAACGATATACGATAACGATATACGATAACGATATACGATAACGATATACGATAACGATATACGATAACGATATACGATAACGATATACGATAACGATATACGATAACGATATACGATAACGATATACGATAACGATATACGATAACGATATACGATAACACGATATACGATAACGATATACGATAACGATATACGATAACGATATACGATAACGATATACGATAACGATATACGATAACGATATACGACAACGATATACGATAACGATATACGATAACGATATACGATAACGATATACGATAACGATATACGATAACGATATACGATAACGATATACGATAACGATATACGATAACGATATACGATAACGATATACGATAACGATATACGATAACGATATACGATAACGATATACGATAACGATATACGATAACGATATACGATAACGATATACGATAACGATATACGATAACGATATACGATAACGATATACGATAACGATATACGATAACGATATACGATAACGATATACGATAACGATATACGATAACGATATACGATAACGATATACGATAACGATATACGATAACGATATACGATAACGATATACGATAACGATATACGATAACGATATACGATAACGATATACGATAACGATATACGATAACGATATACGATAACGATATACGATAACGATATACGATAACGATATACGATAACGATATACGATAACGATATACGATAACGATATACGATAACGATATACGATAACGATATACGATAACGATATACGATAACGATATACGATAACGATATACGATAACGATATACGATAACGATATACGATAACGATATACGATAACGATATACGATAACGATATACGATAACGATATACGATAACGATATACGATAACGATATACGATAACGATATACGATAACGATATACGATAACGATATACGATAACGATATACGATAACGATATACGATAACGATATACGATAACGATATACGATAACGATATACGATAACGATATACGATAACGATATACGATAACGATATACGATAACGATATACGATAACGATATACGATAACGATATACGATAACGATATACGATAACGATATACGATAACGATATACGATAACGATATACGATAACGATATACGATAACGATATACGATAACGATATACGATAACGATATACGATAACGATATACGATAACGATATACGATAACGATATACGATAACGATATACGATAACGATATACGATAACGATATACGATAACGATATACGATAACGATATACGATAACGATATACGATAACGATATACGATAACGATATACGATAACGATATACGATAACGATATACGATAACGATATACGATAACGATATACGATAACGATATACGATAACGATATACGATAACGATATACGATAACGATATACGATAACGATATACGAT
>JAXIVJ010019991.1:0-16134 GCA_036785665.1 Chirona hameri | reverse complement strand
CTCCCGTCCCGCCGAATTCTGGTAGCCGTTAGGTGTTGGTGAAAGATAAATATGGAGTGATGATGTGAGAGCGGCAGACCCGGGGCGGGCGGGTATCACATTACACCGTGGGAGAACGCGTCGTCGTGTTGCGACGCGCCGAGCGCCGCCGTACTATGGATCGTCCATATATTAAGTAACGCTTTCTTCGGCAATATTCAACACCCTGTCGAATATTGCCGTTTTAATGTAACGCTTCGTAACGTTTCGACTGAGCCCCGTATATAATTAAGTAGCGCAAACATGTTTGAAGTTTGAACCCCCCTCCCCCTAGCCTCTGTAAAACATACAAAATCATGCTTAATGTAGCATGAACATCGTCGTGGCGGTCAATATCTTGAATTCCAGACCCTGTGCTAGTCACTCGTATAGGCTTTGTATGATTCTGTTATTGTTTCCGTTAAGATTCATTTTAATTGTCCAGCTTTACGAAGACACACGTGCGACCCCCTCCAGCTATGTAATATATGTGTATATATTCATATACAGACAATTATGGCATACATGACACAGGAAAGTAAACACATAGGCGGACGCGTTTCGTCATAAAAGACTTTATCAGCACCATATACACAAGATGAAATAATGCACACACGCAAGAAAAGCTATACATCACAGTTTTATCTATTCGAATTATTGTTTGAATGTTCTAGAAGAATGTGATAAAACACTTGTTCTAATATACAATCATCCTGAATGATGCAATCGATGTCGCTAACGCAGAGAACGGTGGCGTAATATTCCAGAAACTGAGAGGTGAGATTAACTCAGGTTACTTTTATGGAAACCCAGACACCCAAAGAATTTATCCCTATTAGACCAATCATTTTGCATGGATTCCCACGCCAGCTTACATTGTAGCTATACAGCTGAACTCTATTATTTCACCTTGCATATACAAACTTATTCCCTGAGATCGTCTGAAGAAATCATAGAAATACTCAGAGTACGGGAGAGGCATGGCACCCTGGCATCTCTTGACGCATCTTCACTCTTTACGAATGTCCCTGTCGATCAGACGATTGATATGCTTCTTGAGAACGTGTACTCTCATGCGTCTATCCCGGCGCCACGTGTACCTAGAGCAAGAGCTAACTCAAACGTCTCTTTGAGATATGCACAAAAGACACTTTTTCCTTTTGCACCCAGACTTGCACCCAGAGGGCAAGCTTTGCCGACAGATCGATGGGGTGGCAATGGGTTCCCCTTGGGGTGTCATTTGCGGAAACGTATATGTCACAGATAGAATCACTGACCTTAGCGAGCCTAGAAGAAACCTTTCACGTACTGCCGGTACACTGATGACATATTTGTTGATATTGTTGACGAGGAACATCTCATGTGCCTCAAATCCGAACTTGAAGACAAATCAATTCTCAAATTCACGTTCGAAATGTCAGTAAACTACCGAATTCCATTTCTAGATGTAACAAACAGTTGATGCTTCAAATAAAACAATCGTTACCTCGGTTTACAGGAAACCCACTGATATTGGTAGATGTCTTAAAGGGATTATACGGGTTTCCGTCCTGAAAGTAAATGCACTCTTTTGCAGTTGTATGAGCTTTAAACACATTTAAGACATATAACAGGGACCTCAATGCTCATATAGTCCATTATTTCAGAAATTATCAGCGTTAACACTTGGGCGTTTTCCGAGACTAGTATCAGATAACGAGTACTTGATCGGCACTACTGTCCACCACTTTTATCTTAAGATCAATTTGAGAGTTTTGAATTATCTGCAAGTCCTACACTGGATCACAAAATTATTATGCAATTCAAAACTGACGGGACTTTGTATTACTACACACTGTTCGTTGAGGTTTTGTGTTTTTGTGGTATTCTTTTCTCTGGCCAGTCTGGCTTTTCTCAGCGTTGAGAATTTGGTGGTGGCATATTAATTTTTTGGCATGAAAATTCATGAAAAAGATATAATTTTATGGGAAAACTAGGTAACTGCTGCTGTCGTTGGAACAAAACAAGTTTATTTTCTTCAAATATTGTTTATTTTACCGGAAATATGCCATACGTGAGGTGTTTTTATTAGCATAAAAGAGATGACTGGCTCTGCCTCAGCCGGTCCTGCAGAAAATACGCGGTGGCATCACAGCGCACTTTGGAATGTCCTTACGTGCAGAAGAGGTCATTTCCATAAAAATGTGGCTGTCGGCAATAGGCGCGCACGCGGGGGAACGGCTGGCGGAGCGGCGCCTGGCCACTACTATTACTTTCGGATCCCTTGGTCAAAACGGGACCGTCCCGTTTGGAGGCGGTGCCTCTATATTTCGAAAACCCCTGAAGTTAGGGGACGGAAGTTTTCGAAGCTGTGTTAGGACGTCGCTCTCCCTATGTGACCAGAAAACTGTTGATCCAGTCCATCTAGAACACACCTTGGTACTTACTTAATGAGTTAACTATTATATTTATGTATTATTATTAAATTATGTATATGTTAAATTTTCAATAATAAATCATCACAATTAATAATAAATTATAAAAAAAGAAATTCGTTAATTAAATCCGTTGCAGACTATGGTCACTAGCGGATCCAGGGGGGGGGGGGGGATTGCGGTCATGATTCCCCTCCAAACCGCCTGAAATCGGCACAAAATTGACACATTTCCTGATATGGAAGACAACCTAAGCAACCTTTACAAAGGAAAGTTTGTTTAAAATCGGCTATCAATGCATAGCCAAGCGAAATACGATAAGTTTTCAGAATTATGTGATTTTTTTTTTTGGGGGGGGGGAATTTGCTTGGAGGGGATTGCGGCCATGACCCCCCTCCAAACAGCCAGAGATCGGCACAAAATTGACACATTTCCTGATATGGAAGACAATCTAAGCAACTTTTACAAAGGAAAGTTTGTTTAAAATCGGCTATCAATGCATAACCAAGCGAAATACGATGAGTTTTCAGAATTATGTGATATTTTTGGGGGGGAATTTGGCTCCCCCTCCGCCCACCACCCGCCCCCCCCCCCTCTTCCAACCACCGTTCTGGATCCGCCAATGACTATGGTAGTAGCAGTACTATACGCTAGTACCATCAGGTTTATCGGAATGGGCCGGTAATCGCATATCGAAACGTGGCAGCTGACGCCCATCCTCGTCGTGAGTGATTTTCTTGGCCTTAGCAACAAGTGGCGTAGTGCCAACGCAGCATCAAACTTAGTTTTATAATTGCCATTAGCTTTCTCACGGTCTCGATGTTACGTTCCCCACTCCGTCGGTCTGCACCGCTCACGCCTCACCCTCCTCCCCGCCCGACAGCTGCCGGCCGATGCGAGGCGACACCGGGTCCAGTGTGGTGTCAGATGTCCATTCGCATAAACATATTCCACTGTAGCCGACTTGCGTGTTAGAGTGACAACGTCATCACCACGCTACTCCCTCCATCTAGCGAGTTTCACTGCAACTAGTAGTTCCAATATGACCGCGCCAGACAGTTTTGGATGGCGCAAGCTTCACTGCCACGGCTTTGCGTGTGGCTGTATGCCACGATTTTGGAAGCGGCGAGCACCATTTTGGATGCGGCGAGTTTGGCTCATGAAGATGTCCCCTACCCGGGCGAATTTTGGATGTCGCAAGCGTTGTTGGCAGCGGTTTTGGATGGGACAAGCATTGAATGCTACAACTTTGAACGTTTTGATAGTTCCCCATTATATAAGGTGTCATGGCAATTTAGGATACAGAGAAATGTAAAGGAATTATCAGTTCTTGTGATGAATGGAACGGCCTACGTTTATTAATGGGGACGGGACGGGGACGGGACGGGGACGGGACGGGAACGGAACGGGACGGGAACGGGACGGGAACGGGACGGGAACGGGACGGGAACGGGACGGGAACGGAACGGGAACGAAACGGGAACGGAACGGAAACGGAACGGAAACGGAACGGAAACGGAACGGAAACGGAACGGAAACGGAACGGAAACGGAACGGAAACTGAACGGAAACTGAACGGAAACGGAACGGAAACGGAACGGAAACGGAACGGAAATGGAACGGGACGGGACGGGAACGGAACGGGACGGGAACGGGACGGGAACTGGACGGGAACGGGACGGGAACGGGACGGGAACGGGACGGGAACGGGACGGGAACGGGACGGGAACGGGACGGGAACGGGACGGGACGGGAACGGGACGGGAACGGGACGGGAACGGGACGGGAACGGGACGGGAACGGGACGGGAACGGGACGGGAACGGGACGGGGACGGGGACGGGACGGGAACGGGACGGGAACGGGACGGGAACGGAACGGGAACGGGACGGGAACGGGACGGGAACGGGACGGAAGAGGAACGGGAGAGGAACGGGACGGGAACGGGACGGGAACGGGACGGGAACGGGACGGGAACGGAACGGGAACGGAACGGGAACGGAACGGGAACGGAACGGGAACGGAACGAGAACGGAAGGGGACGGGAACGGGAACGGAACGGAAACGGGACGGGAACGGGAACGGAACGGGAATCATTTTGACTAAATTTATTTAAAAAAAATGAAAACCAATATCCCATAATGCAGGTTCTGAATAGTACAAAATATGAATTATAATACAAACATAGGCGGTAGTAGCCAGTAACAATTCCCTGTTTCAGTTAATACAGGGGAAGATCCATTACAATGGTTGGGGCCTAGCATCCCAGGCCCTAGCCCTAGAAAGGATAAAATATCCTTAACCCTATTTGTAACAGGGGGGGGCGGATTCCGCCCCCTCCCCCCCCCCCCCCCTCATGTTTTTCGCAGATATCTCCAGAACGGCTGGGAGCAGGCCCATGAAATTTTGGGACTTTTCATAGAATTGAATACCGCATTTGGAGTTAAAATTTTGAGTTCTTAACCTGAACAGAGGCGGTTCCAGGGCACAGTTTTGAGTGGGTTCGGAGGCGACATTTGGCGAAAATACGGAAATGCGATCTTCACGGTTTCTTCCTAACTTCCTCAAGTATGAAGGAGTTACATCGGTTTACGGTGATTGCAACAATTGCAAATTAGTTGATGTTATTGAAATATCATAAAAGTTGCATGGCAGAGGCGGTTTCAGGGGGCTTGAAAGGGAAGTTCCAGGAAGTATTCAATGCTTGTCGGGAAGCCAATAAAGCGATGTTAGGGACATTTATAGCTATCAAGATGTAAAAGATGGCTTCTGCTTCCATTATTTGCATAATTTATTACATATAGAGTTTCAGGAGCGTGTTCAGGCATATGAAAAGGGGGGTGACTGACATGGTGATGACGATATGCCAGCGATAACGGCGAAATAGACGTTTAGCTTATAATGATATATGCACATATGAGGCCAGAAAAGGGGATAAAGTATTTTTTCAGAGGCGCGCTCAGGAATGGAAAAAGGGGGTCATATTATTGCAAGGAAACTAAGAGGCATGGGCGTACAAAGGCATAACATACTGCAGTTTTCGGATGAAACACGCACCACAGGCTACTCTACGAACGATTATAAGATAATAAGCGAGCCCAGGTAGGGTAAAAAGGGGGGTAAGCAATGTTAATTGAAGTTGTAAGTGAAATAGTCACTGTTGACTAGTTAGTATCATAATAGCGGATAATATACTTATCAAAAGGTCTTGCACCGCCCCAGTTTGGATCCTGGATACGCCTATGATGAAGTACAACATGAAAAAAGGAACTATCTACGATCAGTAACATATTTATAGTGCTGGGTAGCAACTTGTCTGCGGTTAATATTTTTTCCCAATTTTACCTCCCTTTTTCACTAACCTGGTACCGCCTATGGCAAAAATATTATTTATAACTGTTTTGTCTAATGTCACAATCACATACCATTTCATTTATCAAAAAAACAACATAAAATATGGTTTTATTACGCATTTACTTCACCCCCATATTGAGTGACCTGCACACGCCTATGATTTTTGAATTTTCAAACGTCACCGTTAAATATCAATTTCCAATTCAATCTCTATCGATTCCTATTGGTTGGGTTAAAATCGGTCGATAAACATGAAAGCTATGTTGTATCAAAAATACCACTAAAATTTGTCGTTTTGCCCCCCTGTTGCCCCCCCCCCCCCTATTCAAAATGTAGATTTTGTATTATTTAGAAATGTAGATCGTGTTGAGGGGAACCAAACACCGTTTCATTTTTGAAAATCGGACGGGTAGATCTCGAGATCTCCGGGGTGGGGGGGGGGGGGGGGGGGGGTGGGGGGGGGCGGAATCCGCCCCGCCCCCCTGTTACAAATAGGGGTAGTCAGGAGCCTGTTACAAATAGGTTTAAGGTACTGATGTTCGAAAACTCATTGAAAATCACTTACTTTTACCCCAATAATGTTGTAAAACAGACTATTTTGCCAAAGTTGCTTAACCCTCGCCCAACGAGGGGGGGCCTGACAGGCCCCCCCCCCCTGAGGGTTTGCTTGCATAACCTTTGACACATGGGGTGCAGCTTACTGAAATTTTTGGTACCTGAGTTTACAACAATTATACGTAGCCTGCCGAAATTTAATTGAAATTAGTCAAGAAGTTTGGGAGATAATAATGTTTTGATGACGTCATGTTGGTAAAACAATGAGAAATATTGGAAACATCGTAGAAAACAGAGTTTTAAAGTAAATTGCAAACACAATTCACCAAAGATGCAAAATAGCATTGCCTTTAAAATGGCAATCTTCGATTTTCAAAATTTTTGGGTTTTGACCCCTAAAATAAAAAAATTATTGGAAAAATCCCTACAAAATCAAAATTTTCAAAGATATTAGAAAAACCGGAATATATGTGAGAGAACTGAGTATGAGCAATACCGATACCAAATTTCAAAGAAATATCTTCATTTTTAACTGAGTGATGGCTTCCTAAGTGTAAGAAACTGATGACGTCATTTTTTTAATAACTTTTTTTTAACATTTTTGGACAAGATACGAACAAATAATTACCTTTTTTGTATTTCTGAGCCAAAACTGGTCTAGGAACATGCTTTTTTATTTACATTTATCAATTTCTAATTTGGAGGTTTTCTGAAGAGCAAAATCGCTGTTATGGACGTGGTAAATCCGAGGTTATTCACTTGACCTGGAAGGTCACCCGTTGACCTGAAACCTAAAAATCGCATACTGTTAGATCCCTCTCATGGCAGGCAACATGCTGGTTCTAACCGCATTGCTCTAAGTTGCTTGGTTTGGAAGGTAACAGGGGGGCCTGTCAGCCCCCCCCCCCGTAGGGCGAAGGTGAAAAAGCTCCCGTAGGGCGAGGGTTAATATTTCCTCAATATGTGTCAGTTAATGCCCCATTGTAGTCATCTTGGGGGACCCATGCTCTTGTTGCCCCCTCCACCCCCTTGGATCTACCCCTAATCTTAACAAAATATGTTTTCTTTGTCATTCGTCCTCTGAGTGTGTCTGTGTGGGTGAACCATTTCATTGTTATGCATGTATTTACCACTAAACTTGCTTGGTCTCATCTGACATTCAGTTTTGGCTTGACCTTGGTGCCAGACTGGTGCTCTGGCATGCCTGCTCGGAGAATCAGTGTGATGGTTCGGAGAAAACTTATGTTGTTTTTTTGCAGATGGGATACACATATTCAATATGTCAGTTTAAAAGTGAGGAGCTTGCTTACATCATTCAGCATGCCCGTAGACATTCACGAAGCGAAGGTTTTGCTTCCAAGTGCCTGCTCTGTCCAAGAATGTACATTGTACAAGTCAATTCGGTATTGGGCAAAGCGCATCAGACCTCATCAAGCAAAGCGCCCAAATGAAGAATCTAGCAGAGTTCACTCGACAAGTGACTGTTCTGAGACATTGGGCCGGTTCCAGCGCCCTCACCTGCCCTCACCCGGAATAGGTTGAGGCGTGCCCGGTAGAGGTGCGGTGGAGCGGCGCGCGGGAACGAGCGGTAGAGACTCGGTGGAATTATCAGCTGTTGGGCATCATTTGTTTGGGTTCGAAATCACGGTCACGGTCTCCGCTGTAATGCGAGCTGCACACTGGGCCATTCGGCGAGCGATATCACTGCGACATTCTGCGGTTTAGCACAGTGTTTAGCACAGAAAAAGCTCGTACGGACCAGCTTTATTCCGCGATATCGCGCGCCAAATGCCGCAGTGTGCGGCCGCCATTTACATATACATTATTTTATTCCTCGCAGTTTTGCGTTTTACCGTGCGTGCCAGAAATTTGTTGAGGTACTTTTATCCACCGTGCGTTTAACATAGATCTAAATAACAATGGAATCCATGTAAAAGCTGTCCACAATGCTCTTCGCGAATGGCGCCGAAAAATGTTTACAAAAGTTTGTCACTGGTGCGCCATAGCTGCCGTAATCCGACTTTGCCCGATCTCATCCGCTCGCCGAGCGGTTGAGATTTTGCTCATCCGGTTGAGGTTGGTGGAGGCTCAACCGATTTTAGTTGAGGCGCGGGAACGGCCGGTGGAGAAAATAAGGCCTCCACCTAATCCGGATGAGGGCGCTGGAACAGCCCCATTATTTCCACATGCTCCTATTGATCATGCCCGAAGGTTGCCAGAATATGTAGCCCCAACAGCTAGTTGTTCCTCTGACCTGCCAAATTTGGATGAGGCAAAACTGAAAACGAAGATGCGTTTCGGCATTTTTCTCAGTCATATCCGATCAGATGAAAATGAGTCATATCCGATCAGATGAAAATGTGTCCCAAAATGTGTGCTCTGAAATTGCTGACTTTCTTCATCAAAGTGCAAGATAGTCACTTGAGAAATGCAAGAGAGTCACGCTGCAGTTGCAGTGCAGTGCAAGCTGCAGTGGTGTCCGTCACCGCGATGTGGTCGGCTAAAACTTATCCTCCATGTGTCTAGGTGATGACCAACTGATGCTTTTTAGCCGGTAGTTGTCAGGTTTGTGGTTCGTCCAGTGATAGTCCAACCGGGTGGGTATGATTCGTTTGATTGGTGTATTGAGTCGCGGAGGGCGCCCAACCGGGTGAGTATGATTCGTTTGATTGGTGTATTGAGTCGCGGAGGGCGCCCAACCGGGTGAGTATGATTCGTTTGATTGGTGTATTGAGTCGCGGAGGGCGCCCAACCGGGTGGGTATGATTCGTTTGATTGGTTATTGAGTCGCGGAGGGCGCCCAACCGGTTGGGTATGATTCGTTTGATGGGTGTATTGAGTCACGGAGGGCGCCCAACCGAGTGGGTGTGATTCGTGTGATGGGTGTATTGAGTCGCGGAGGGCGCCCAACCGAGTGGGTATGATTCGTTTGATTGGTGTATTGAGTCACGGAGGGCGCCCAACCGAGTGGGTATGATTCGTTTGATGGGTGTATTGAGTCGCGGAGGGCGCCCAACCGGGTGGGTATGATTCGTTTGATGGGTGTATTGAGTCGCGGAGGGCGCCCAACCGGGTGGGTATGATTCGTTTGATGGGTGTATTGAGCTGCGGAGGGCGCCCAACCGGGTGGGTATGATTCGTTTGATGGGTGTATTGAGTCACGGAGGGCGCCCAACCGAGTGGGTATGATTATTTTGATTGGTGTATTGAGTCACGGAGGGCGCCCAACCGGGTGGGTATGATTCGTTTGATGGGTGTATTGAGTCACGGAGGGCGCCCAACCGGGTGGGTATGATTCGTTTGATGGGTGTATTGAGTCGCGGAGGGCGCCCAACCGAGTGGGTATGATTCGTTTGATGGATGTATTGAGTCGTGGAGGGCGCCCAACCGGGTGGGTATGATTCGTTTGATGGGTGTATTGAGTCACGGAGGGCGCCCAACCGGGTGGGTATGATTCGTTAGATAGGTGGATTGAGTCGCGGAGGGCGCCCAACCGGGTGGGTATGATTCGTTTGATTGGTGTATTGAGTCGCGGAGGGCGCCCAACCGGGTGGGTATGATTCGTTTGATGGGTGTATTGAGTCACGGAGGGCGCCCTACCGGGTGGGTATGATTCGTTTGATGGGTGTATTGAGTCACGGAGGGCGCCCTACCGGGTGGGTATGATTCGTTTGATGGATGTATTGAGTCGCGGAGGGCGCCCAACCGGGTGGGTATGATTCGTTTGATGGGTGTATTGAGTCACGGAGGGCGCCCTACCGGGTGGGTATGATTCGTTTGATGGATGTATTGAGTCACGGAGGGCGCCCAACCGGGTGGGTATGATTATTTTGATTGGTGTATTGAGTCGCGGAGGGCGCCCAACCGGGTGGGTAAGATTCGTTTGATGGGTGTATTGAGTCGCGGAGGGCGCCCAACCGGGTGGGTATGATTCGTTTGATGGGTGTATTGAGTCGCGGAGGGCGCCCAACCGGGTGGGTATGATTCGTTTGATTGGTGTATTGAGTCGCGGAGGGCGCCCAACCGGGTGGGTATGATTCGTTTGATGGGTGTATTGAGTCGCGGAGGGCGCCCAACCGAGTGGGTATGATTCGTTTGATTGGTGTATTGAGTCGCGGAGGGCGCCCAACCGGGTGGGTATGATTCGTTTGATGGGTGTATTGAGTCGCGGAGGGCGCCCAACCGAGTGGGTATGATTCGTTTGATTGGTGTATTGAGTCGCGGAGGGCGCCCAACGGGGTGGGTATGTTTCGTTTGATGGGTGTATTGAGTCGCGGAGGGCGCCCAACCGAGTGGGTATGATTCGTTTGATGGATGTATTGAGTCGCGGAGGGCGCCCAACCGAGTGGGTATGATTCGTTTAATTGGTGTATTGAGTCGCGGAGGGCGCCCAACCGGGTGGGTATGATTCGTTTGATGGGTGTATTGAGTCGCGGAGGGCGCCCAACCGGGTGGGTATGATTCGTGTGATGGGTGTATTGAGTCGCGGAGGGCGCCCAACCGAGTGGGTATGATTCGTTTGATGGGTGTATTGAGTCACGGAGGGCGCCCAACCGGGTGGGTATGATTCGTGTGATGGGTGTATTGAGTCGTGGAGGGCGCCCAACCGGGTGGGTATGATTCGTTTGATGGGTGTATTGAGTCGCGGAGGGCGCCCAACCGAGTGGGTATGATTCGTTTGATGGGTGTATTGAGTCGCGGAGGGCGCCCAACCGGGTGGGTATGATTCGTTTGATGGGTGTGTTGAGTCGCGGAGGGCGCCCAACCGGGTGGGTATGATTCGTTTGATGGGTGTATTGAGTCACGGAGGGCGCCCAACCGGGTGGGTATGATTCGTTTGATGGGTGTATTGAGTCACGGAGGGCGCCCTACCGGGTGGGTATGATTCGTTTGATGGGTGTATTGAGTCACGGAGGGCGCCCTACCGGGTGGGTATGATTCGTTTGATGGATGTATTGAGTCGCGGAGGGCGCCCAACCGGGTGGGTATGATTCGTTTGATGGGTGTATTGAGTCACGGAGGGCGCCCTACCGGGTGGGTATGATTCGTTTGATGGATGTATTGAGTCACGGAGGGCGCCCAACCGGGTGGGTATGATTATTTTGATTGGTGTATTGAGTCGCGGAGGGCGCCCAACCGGGTGGGTAAGATTCGTTTGATGGGTGTATTGAGTCGCGGAGGGCGCCCAACCGGGTGGGTATGATTCGTTTGATGGGTGTATTGAGTCGCGGAGGGCGCCCAACCGGGTGGGTATGATTCGTTTGATTGGTGTATTGAGTCGCGGAGGGCGCCCAACCGGGTGGGTATGATTCGTTTGATGGGTGTATTGAGTCGCGGAGGGCGCCCAACCGAGTGGGTATGATTCGTTTGATTGGTGTATTGAGTCGCGGAGGGCGCCCAACCGGGTGGGTATGATTCGTTTGATGGGTGTATTGAGTCGCGGAGGGCGCCCAACCGAGTGGGTATGATTCGTTTGATTGGTGTATTGAGTCGCGGAGGGCGCCCAACGGGGTGGGTATGTTTCGTTTGATGGGTGTATTGAGTCGCGGAGGGCGCCCAACCGAGTGGGTATGATTCGTTTGATGGATGTATTGAGTCGCGGAGGGCGCCCAACCGAGTGGGTATGATTCGTTTAATTGGTGTATTGAGTCGCGGAGGGCGCCCAACCGGGTGGGTATGATTCGTTTGATGGGTGTATTGAGTCGCGGAGGGCGCCCAACCGGGTGGGTATGATTCGTGTGATGGGTGTATTGAGTCGCGGAGGGCGCCCAACCGAGTGGGTATGATTCGTTTGATGGGTGTATTGAGTCACGGAGGGCGCCCAACCGGGTGGGTATGATTCGTGTGATGGGTGTATTGAGTCGTGGAGGGCGCCCAACCGGGTGGGTATGATTCGTTTGATGGGTGTATTGAGTCGCGGAGGGCGCCCAACCGAGTGGGTATGATTCGTTTGATGGGTGTATTGAGTCGCGGAGGGCGCCCAACCGGGTGGGTATGATTCGTTTGATGGGTGTGTTGAGTCGCGGAGGGCGCCCAACCGGGTGGGTATGATTCGTTTGATGGGTGTATTGAGTCACGGAGGGCGCCCAACCGGGTGGGTATGATTCGTGTGATGGGTGTATTGAGTCGCGGAGGGCGCCCAACCGATTGGGTATGATTCGTTTGATGGGTGTATTGAGTCACGGAGGGCGCCCAACCGAGTGGGTATGATTCGTTTGATGGGTGTATTGAGTCACGGAGGGCGCCCAACCGGGTGGGTATGATTCGTGTGATGGGTGTATTGAGTCGCGGAGGGCGCCCAACCGAGTGGGATGATTCGTTTGATGGGTGTATTGAGTCGCGGAGGGCGCCCAACCGAGTGGGTATGATTCGTTTGATGGGTGTATTGAGTCACGGAGGGCGCCCAACCGGGTGGGTATGATTCGTGTGATGGGTGTATTGAGTCGTGGAGGGCGCCCAACCGGGTGGGTATGATTCGTTTGATGGGTGTATTGAGTCGCGGAGGGCGCCCAACCGAGTGGGTATGATTCGTTTGATGGGTGTATTGAGTCGCGGAGGGCGCCCAACCGGGTGGGTATGATTCGTTTGATGGGTGTGTTGAGTCGCGGAGGGCGCCCAACCGGGTGGGTATGATTCGTTCGATGGGTGTATTAAGTCGCGGAGGGCGCGCCATTGGCCGTCGATGTCTGAAAGACGATTTCATTGTTTCAGATGAGGAAGGCATTGCAGCTTTGCACGCCCTGTTCCCGACGGTGAAACCGACTAACAAGAAACTGACAGTGCGGGACGGATGGCTTCTGCACGAAGACGCGCTGCAGCTCATGAAGCTCGCGGATGGCGCAGGAGGCCAACTGCTAGCCTGGGTAATCGCGCATACAGTGCTCGCGGTTCGCCAAGTGGCCTACAGAAAGATGTGATAATGTTTGTGCAAGAAGTCTGCCCAAACGTGACAGAGAAAACGACGGCGAAGGGCAAATGAATCAGGGCCTTTCTGGGCCGGCATGGTGAGCAGTGGTACAGGACATACAGGGCAAGGAAGTCATTTCCCTCGCGTGCTGCCGACGCCATGCAGGGATGCGAGTTTTGATTAGATGCATTCTAAAAGCAACTGTATTCCGTGTGTGTCATCAAGGCCTTTCTGAGCCTGGCGTCTACACTGTGGTTCATTCTGTGGTCCATTCCGTGGTTCATTATGTGGTTCATTCTGTGGTTCATTATGTGGTTCATTATGTGGTTCATTATGTGGTTCATTCTGTGGTTCATTCTGTGGTTCATTATGTGGTTCATTATGTGGTCCATTATGTGGTTCATTATGTGGTTCATTCTGTGGTTTATTCTGTGTTTCATTATGTGGTTCATTCTGTGTTTCATTATGTGGTTCATTATGTGATTCATTATGTGGTCCATTCCGTGGTTCATTATGTGGTTCATTATGTGGTTCATTATGTGATTCATTATGTGGTCCATTCCGTGGTTCATTATGTGGTTTATGCTGTGGTTCATTATGTGGTTCATTATGTGGTTCATTCTGTGGTTCATTCTGTGGTTCATTCTGTGGTTCATTCTGTGGTTCATTCTGTGGTTCATTCTGTGGTTCATTATGTGGTTCATTATGTGGTTCATTATGTGATTCATTATGTGGTTTATTCTGTGGTTCATTATGTGATTCATTATGTGGTTCATTATGTGGTTCATTATGTGGTTTATTCTGTGGTTCATTCTGTGGTTCATTCTGTGTTTCATTATGTGGTTCATTATGTGATTCATTATGTGGTCCATTCCGTGGTTCATTATGTGGTTCATTATGTGGTTCATTATGTGATTCATTATGTGGTCCATTCCGTGGTTCATTATGTGGTTTATTCTGTGGTTCATTATGTGGTTCATTATGTGGTTCATTCTGTGGTTCATTCTGTGGTTCATTCTGTGGTTCATTATGTGGTTCATTATGTGATTCATTATGTGGTTTATTCTGTGGTTCATTATGTGATTCATTATGTGGTTCATTATGTGGTTCATTATGTGGTTTTTTTCTGTGGTTCATTCTGTGGTTCATTCTGTGGTTCATTATGTGGTTCATTCTGTGGTTCAATCTGTCACTATGGTTCATTCTACATTGGAATACATTACAGGATTTGAAATGCCTATTTAATTTTGTATCAGATGGCCGCCTGGTGTATGGAAGGAACCCCCTCATTCCTGCAAGGAGGTTAGTCTTTCTTTGGTTAAACCTCAGCACCTGGTATCGTCTCTAAACGAAAACCCCGAAGAAACACGCAGAGTATTGTTTTCGTACGTTCTCAAGACACTTTAGATTGCGTTTTTTTTTTCTCGTGGGAAGCGGTTGACGACTTAAGGTGCTATACCAAAGAACCCTAAGATTAGAAGTAACTCTTCTGGGCAGAACAGTATTTAGTCTTTTGCGAAGAACCCTGAAGCCATGATTTAGTTTATAGCGCAGAACCCCTTGACATCTTTCATGCCATGCATTGGGTTCTCAAACAGCGCTGTCTGTTTTGAATATGGAAATAAAAGAACCCTAAGGCTTCTCGAAGAATTCTCAGAATTCTCAACTGGTTTTGATGCAGACAGTTAAACAGTACACATAGTGTATGAAGAGCTTGAGTGGGCATTGCTTGTGTGATGCTACATTTCGGTGTTTGTGGAGCCTTACAGCAATAACGTCAGCATTGCCATTGGTCAGAGTGCGTTAAGTCGTAAAGTAAATAGCGCTTTGATTAGGTGTACGGTGTAGACACCGACGTGGCCGGAACAATATTCCACTCTGTCCTGGATACGAATTAAAATGTATCGAACTCTGTTTCTCATCGAGCCATCCGTTCCGTTCGCCCGATGCCCCCGGGACATAAAACTTTGTTTCACATGTACGTTTATTGCATATATCACGATGTAAACTATCACAGTACATGGGTACCTCACAAACGGCACACAAACAACGGTCGCTAGCGCTTGCACTGCACTGGAGCTGCAGCGTGACTTCCTACTGGTGCTGTCCCCGATTCTGTAAAGAATAGGTACCTTTTGTTAGAGGCATGCTTTTTGAAAATCTTACTAGACAATGGCACTGCACAACCAAACAAGCCAATCGACGTCTTCCCTGTGAATAACGTACAAGAAGCAATCATAATAATAATACAGATTTGTAAACATACAATTATTGAGTAAATATTTATAACGTATTCTATAAATGTCAGTCCAAAGATTGCAATTAAAAATGGTCGATTAAATGTCAGGCCTACACGCTTCAAGCTCCAGGTACTATACGACAACATTCAGCAAACAAATAACTTTCTTTTAATTATAGCAGAGGAACTAATAAACTGAGATTAAACTATGGGGAATTGAGCATACTAGGGTTGTCCTCTTGTTAGATGAAAAATGTGAAGATCTATGTGACGATCCCTATATTCTACCGATGCGCAACAGAGTATGAACTAACCTTGAGCTTCACGGCGAGCTTGAAAGTTTCTCTCAGGCGAACCTGTCGCAGCAGGGGGAAGTTGAGTCTCAGTTGTGTCAGCCAGCGATTTGCTGCCACGCTGTCTACCAGTATCTCGACGCGCGTGCTCTCCCGCCTCCTCCGTCTCTCTTCCCGCCTCCTCCGTCTCTCTTCCCGCCTCCTCCGTCTCTCTTCCCGCCTCCTCCGTCTCTCTTCCCGCCTCTTCTGTTTCTCCCCACGTCTTCTCTTCTGCCTCAGTCGCACCACCATCTGCTGGATGTTCCTCTGCACTTGGGCGTCGATGTCTCCGTCGTCTTCTTCTGCCTGCAGGCTC
>JAXIVJ010019990.1:0-16138 GCA_036785665.1 Chirona hameri | reverse complement strand
ACAAGAATGACGGACGAGGATAATTCAGAGATCATTTGAATCATCTCCGAGCAACCCTCTGGGAAGAATATGGAAATTAGGGTGAACAGAAGGGATTATCTTTAAGCGGAGGGTGATTGTTACCTCTTAACGGAATCATAGCAGCACCGCTTCTCAGTAATGGATAGTAGCAACAGCTCATCCCTCCGTCCAGGTCGATAATGACATCTGGTATGAGGCGGGTGTTAGTAGCAACTCCGTCCATCTCGGCCTGCAAATAAAAATAAGAAGGGTGTCAAAACGAATATTAGATTAAATCAACCATAATCTAATGGTCTAATCATGAGGAGAAATGTTAATCTACATCCATTTAAATAATAATAGCATTACAAATGAGGAGCGATATCATCCCGCAACATGTATTCTTCGCACGCTGCCTAAATGTCTAACAGAACCTAGTACTTCGGCTACAAAATGCCTGCTCAATGGATTAGGAGACAATCAAGTTATGAACATTTTAGAAAGGTAGATAGACTGCAATATCTATCATATTCATGCAGTCTGAATATAATACCCGGTGCTTAAATACCATCTAACGGCTCACTTAGCGGAGACTTGCGCGGACACCAAAGAGATCAAAAATGGCGTCCTTGAGCCGGCTTTACCAGGTTCAAGTATACTCCGGGGAACACTGCCGGAGTGTGACGTCAGTGAACCCAGCCAATCGCGGCGCACCTAGCGGCTCGCACAAGACCACATATTGGCTAGCCGTGATTAAACGCAGGGTGACGGCCCTACATGACGTCACCAGACCAAGCAATCACTATGCGAGTTAACGTTACTAAATGCATGAGAGGTTTCTAGAGAAATGTGGTGATGGTGTGAAATCGAGCATCTAGATGTGATTGCACGCAGGGTGATGACCCTACATGACGTCATCAGACCGAGCAACCCAACATGCCAGCTATCGTTTCTACATGCGTGAGCAAGGTTTCATAGAGCGAATGAGGGAATTTGGCGGAAAAGATCCCCGTTAAAGCGAGTTATAATTGCGATTCCGAATGATAAATTCTTGAGGAATATATCACAATATCTTGCGCTGCACGGAGACGAGACGAATCCATCGGCATTCGAGCAGGCCTAATGAGGAGGCATGACATCTAGCCGTAAGAGGTTGAGTCATCTACGCGCGTGAGCTTATTTACGCGAGTGAGACTGGCTTATTGATGTCAAGGTCAATCCTGTCGTCGTCGAACTTACGAGGGAATTGTGAGGGATCGAGAGGTGATAACGTTGAAGATAACAACTATCCTAGCCGGTTCGAGGCAGATATGAGCCGCGCCCTCTGTGCGTGATTATACTCTGTTGACAACGATCTTTTCGTTGATGGACTTATGGGTTTGTCAAACGAGGGAGATATGCGGTTGGTATGGATTCGAGCACCCGGAATGAGAATAAAGAGGGAGTTGGTTTTGGCCAAAAGGAGCGGGCTATCGTGTCATAACTAATAACTGGATATTGACTCTGTAAGACGCCTGGGGCTAGCGAGCTGGTGAGTCGGGCGATGCAGTGCCGCTTGAGGTGCGTTGGGAGGATGGTTCCGCCGGAGTGAGGTGGTTTGGGCGAGGGGTTGTGCCGCTGGAGTGGAGAACGGTGGTTGAGATGTGGGAAGCTGGTGACGAGAATGGTGAGGGATGCCGCCCAAGAGGAGGAGCTCTATGTCCATCGAGGTGAATCTGTGATGTACGCCGAACGATCAGGCCATGGCGCTTTGTATCGTAACGTGCAGCTCTCGTTCTTCCGACTTTCGGACGAAATTATAGGTCTTATGTCCATCGCGGAGCTATCCAGGTGGTGCCGGCCAACTGGGTAGTGCCAACTCTAACGAGACCGCGACGTGCGGAGATGCTACAATCAGTGGCGGCGCGGTGAGGGGTGATTGCCTCCGTGCGACTGAATAAGTCCATCGCGCTTGACCAGGCGATTGCAATAAGTCGCAGCGAATGCAGCCGCAACTTAGCCAAGTAGCTCTGAGCCGCGCGACCTCGGAGTTTCATTAGGCGGTGGTGCAGGTCGAGAGGAGGTGATGATGGGGGCAGGCAGGGCCGAGGCGGGTGAGGCTGAGCAAAGTTAAGTCCCATCGAGGAGGGTTTGCGAGGTATGCGGTTGACAGATCTTACGTTGTTTGGGCCGCAATATGCTACACTTGTCTTCCCGACCCTCGGATAACATGGGTAGGTCTTATGTCCATCATGGAATTCCCCAGGTCGTACCGGGCGACCGGGGGGAATGCTGTCGCGGAGGCATCATGACGTGCGGAAGGATTAGGATCAGTGGCGACGTGGCGAGGGGTAAAAGCCGCCGCGTGACTGAACAGGTCCATCGCGCTGGCTTAGGTGATTGCAATAAGTCGGTAGCGAATGCAGCCGCAACTTAGCCAAGTAGCTCTGAGCCGTGCGACCGCGGAATTTTAGTAGGCTGTGGGAACGGTTGAGAAGTGATTAGGTGGCGCAGTAAGACGGAATATTCCGATATAACAAGGGAAAGGGAATTCTATTTGTAGGAACGTTAGCTTGGAAAGGTAATGAGGGGAGGAAATGGTATTTATGGGATGTAAAGATTAGAGATAATTTAAAGGGAGTTTTAGATGTTGGGCGGATTACGGAAGATGACGTGGGGAAGGGACCCCGTGACGGTCATCTGTCGATAGGTACTCCGGCAGTCTATATCGTGGGAGACCCTATCCTAATGACCACCACAAACCGAACTCCAAAGACCATCATGACATACCTTTATCCGAGCAGCGAGAGACCTATATGTTGACTAACGACTGGCCAGCCTCATCACAAATTAATTCTGTGCGAGGTCGGATGAAGCGCATTGCAATGTTATAAATTCACAAATGTTCGCGGGATTCCAAGACAGTTGATAGTTCGGAAACGACAAGAAATAGCGGATCGCCAATACCACAGATCGATTGGCCGGTTCAAGAAACCCCGAATGCAAAATTTGTAAATGTTGCAGATTGTTGCAGAATATTGCAAGACGCTGTAATTGTTGCAGATGAAGTCGTAGAGCCCTAATTCCACCACCATTGAGATCAGCGGCCAAAAAAATCAGTCCAAAGGAAAATAAGAAGAAAAGTGAAAATTTTGATGTTTTTAATGATTTTTTTTTTTGTAATGCAATGTTGCAAAGCCCGATTGCACGCTACAATATATTGTAATATGGATGTGTACGTGCGCACGCGCGTGCAGAGGCACCCAACCCTTGTGGGAAAGTGGCGGCTGAGACGTCCCTAACCACCACAACAAATTTGCACACAATCTGTCCAGCCGTTGCGGATTTTTTGCGAGAAAACACTTTTCAACACCCTCACGCGGCACGCACCACGCGTAGTAGTAGTCAGCAGTCACCCACGTGAGTCGGCACTGGTCCCAAACAGGGTAGGTTGGATGCTCAGCAAAGAAGCCCGCTTGTCAATCGGATGTGCGGTTGCAGAGATATGATCCTCTCCAGTGTCGGATCCAGGATTTCCTAAGGCAGGGGCTTCAGGCCCGAGGGCGGCATATTCCTCGGTGCCATGGGCGGCATGGTCCAGAGGGTCGCCATCCAATATGTCAATTAAGCGGGTCAAATATGCCTCTTCCTTAACCCGCGCCCCGGGGGGGGGGGGGGGGGGGGCAGAATCTGCCCCCTCCCGGATTTTCTCAATATCTTGAAAACTATGGTAGACATTGACATGAACGTTCCGTACTTTATGTTGCATCCATTTTACGTCTTCCTCTCAACATGTCAGTTGGGGCAAATTACAGAGAGGCGATCAAAAATAGATCAATACATTTTTAGTGTTTGTTATGCCCATATTTGGGCATACATGCAGTATCAAACTGTGAGGCCTATGCCATTAGGCCAATTCGGAGCAACGTACGCATACTCGGAGGTTAACAAGTGTTGGAGAACATATTGTCCATCAATATATTATAATAATAAATGTGACCAGATTCGGCCATTGCCCTTATTTCCACTGCAAATTGATGATCTAAATATTGATTCCGCGACGCAACGACCACAGCGTGAAATAAATTTTTAGATCGGTCCGTCAGCCGGCTAATCCAATTTTATATCGTGAATTCAGGTGGCGAATCAAAATTAAGATCGCTGAGGCTGCTGCGAGTGCGAAATTGAGATCGCCGACCCTTACTTTGGCCATATCTGCCAAAGTAGGATCTGATCATACAAGTACAAGAAAATATGATGGCGCGATTCATGCAGTTTCCACCGGAACAAAATCCAGGGGTGATGGACCATTTTTTGAGGAGTTTATATGGGTGTTTGAAGGTGTGAATGTCAGAAAACAATCAATTTTTAGATCGGATCTCCTTATAAGCTTCGCCCATTTTGATGACGTCACGACCTAATTTTTGATCGATTAATTTTTAGATCGCCTCCCCGTAGTTTGCTCAACTGATGGCATTACAATTAGTGAAGTAGTTTGTGAGATAACGACGTTTTAGTGACGTTAGGTCATGGTATTTTGGTGGAAAAACGATAAATGTTTGAAAATCCGTAGAAAATCGAATTGTGAAGCAAATTGCAAAAAGTCAAATGAAAGAAATTACATTTTCTTCAAATGGCCATCTCGGATTTTCATTTTGTTAGTTTTTAACCCCAAAAAAATAACAAACTTATTTGTCTAGGAAAAATCCACAAAAATATAAATTTTCAAAGATATATAAAACAGAATATATATTGGATATAACCAAGTATGAACGATACCCACACCAAATTTCAAAGTCAAATCTTTATTTTTGACTGACTTATGGCTCCCATGTATGATTAACTCATGACGTAATTGGTTGAAATTGCATTTTATACTTTGAATTACCTGATACAGGCAAATCAATGCACCACTATATTCATTAGACAAAACTGGTCTAGAAACATGACTTTTGTATTTATAATAATCAATTTCAAATTTTGACCTTATGCAACCTGAACCTTGACCCTGACTTCGCCTAAGGGCCATTATATTGGGTCAGGGTGTAACATTGGTTACTGCTATCAAATTATACGTGTAAAATAATGACTTTCGTAGGACTTTTTTGCCAATAGTTATATTTTCTGACCTGCCCTTGACTGCTTGACCTTTGCTTACAATCTCAATTTATCTTATGCGGAAGATGTATTATACCTCTAAGAGCACTTGGTGCCATAATAGTCGCAATATAATACTTGAAATGGAAATTAGATCAATAGATCAACCCAAATATCTCGATTTGGGCATTTCACCTGACCTGTGACCTTATTTTTAACATATCACGTATGTTTTACGTTTTACGTGCGTCTCATTGAGAGCTTTCGATTGCTCCTTGCGCGTCTCGTTGCGGTTATTGGTTCGGAAGATAACGAAGGTGGCAGTATATGCCCCCCCCCCCCCAGTTCGGCTGAATTACCCCCAGCGGGGTGCGGAACCTTTTGAAAGTCTTGTGTCATGATCGAAGGTCCGACTGCGGATTTACGTATACGTGGGTTCACATGATTCACAAGATTTACATGATTTTTTTATTCTCCGGGCTAACTACATGTAGCCCGGAGAAGAAAACAAATATATTGTCGCAACATCGGGAAAATAAGTTGCATACGTGGCTAAACAAGGAGCAAAATCTTGTGTACGACAGTTGAGTCGTTCTTATTGGGCCGCGCCAATCCAGGGGGATTATAAAACGTTTCAGCGTCGGTCACTGATTTTCGACATTTGGTGTCTAGATAAATCGAACCTCCTGTTTCCAGAATCAGGTCCATTTTTACCTTACAGGTCTCCTTCAAGGTCAAATTCAATGTCAAAGGACGGGGGACGCTGTAGCGCCCAAAGTTTGCGTCCGATTGCAACCACAAATGGTCTCAAACGATGTCCCGTGCCCATTTCCAGGATGACAAGTATTCTTAGAGTAATTTGTTACCCCGTGACCTTCAAGGTCAAATGACGGGGAACGCTGTAGCGCCCAAAATTTAGACGCTAACTTGAAGGTCACGGGGCACAACTCTAAGAATGCTTGTCATTCTGGAAATGTTAAGGACGGGGAAAATCCGTCCTTTGACCCTGAATTTGATATTAAAGGTCACGGGGCTTGACCTTGAAGGTCACGGGCACAACTCTCAACATTCTTGTCATCTTGGAACTGGGCACAAGGAATCGTTGAGACTAATTTGTCGCGATCGGACTGTAGCTTGGGCGCTACAGCGCTCCCCGTCGTTTGACCTTGGATTTTATCTGGAAGGAGACCAGTAAGGTCAAAATGGACTGATTTTTTAAGCAGGAGGTTCGTTTTGACGTTAGTCCTCAGGACCAAATCGCGTAAAAATCGGTGACAGACGCTGACAACGTTTCTGTGGAGCTGTGGACATCATGGACATTGGGCATTCATCCAAGCTATTTGTAGACGCCCCGAGTGTGAAAGGTACAATACGTCAGCACCTTCAACGCCTCGCCAGGCATATTAAAAAAGTGGCACGGTTATTTCATGGGTTCCAGGCCTCTTCGTAGGCACCATCCAGGGCGCTATCGGGAGTGTGAGGACGGCGCAAAAGCGTGTTATTGGTTTCGAAGG
Source organism: Chirona hameri (assembly GCA_036785665.1). Lineage (NCBI taxonomy): Eukaryota > Metazoa > Arthropoda > Thecostraca > Balanomorpha > Balanidae > Chirona > Chirona hameri. Next base: position 9,548 of record JAXIVJ010019990.1, on the reverse strand, counting down.
TCCACGGGTGCTCGGTCGCCGTCGGAGAGAAGCTGAAGGCCGAGACACCGCATCTCTTTCGGGCCGGCAAGGTGCCATTGGGGGGTGGGGGGGGGCGGTATGATACCTTCCGAGGGTAGCACAATGCCTTCCGATGGTGGCTAGACGTCTTCCGAACTCCGAAGGCGGCATAATGCACTCTGAGGGCGGCAAAATGTCTTCCGTGGGCAGCAAAAATGTCTTCCAAGGGGCGACATGATGCTTTCTGAGGCGGCATAATGCGTTCTGAGGGCGGCAAGATGCCTTTCGAGGGCGGCAATATATCTCCGAAGGCGGCATGATGCCTTCCAAGAGCAGCATAATGCGCTCTGAGGGCAGCAGGATGCCTTCCGAGGGCAGCATATTGCCACTCTGAGGGCGGCATAATGAGCTCTGAGGGCGGTAAGATGCCTTCCGAGGGCCACAATACATCTTCTGAGGTCGACATAATGCACTTCGAGGGCGGGAAAATGTCTTCCGAGGGCGCATACATACTCTCTGAACTCGTGAGGAGGGCATAATGCCTTAATTCCGAGGGCGGCATAATGCGATCTGAGGGCGGCAACATTCCCCTCCGAGGGCGGCAAGATGTCTTCCGAGGGCGGCATGATGTCTTCCAAGAGCTGCATAATGCGCTAATGAGGGCGGCAGGATGTCTTCCGAGGGCGGCATATTGCGCTCTGAGGGCGGCAAAATGCCTTCAGATGGCGACAAGACATCTTCCGAGTGCGGCATAATGCACTCCCGAGTGCGGCAAAATGTTTTCCGAGGGCGACACGATGTTTTCCTATGGCGACTCGATGTTTTCCAAGGGCGGCATGATGCCTTCCGATGGCGGCATGATGCTCTCCGATGGCGGCATTGATGCCTTCCGAGGGCGGCGATGTATCTTAACTGAGGGCGGCATAATGCGTTGTGAGGTCGGCAAGCTGTCTTCTGAGGATGCCAGGGTGCCTTTCAAGAGTGCTACGATGCTGTCGGTAGACACAAGGGCGCCCTGGCGACCTCCCGAGAACGCGGCAAATCCTTTGCTAGAACGGCGTCGCGGCGCCTTCGGCGCCGCGGTGCCCGAGGGCGCCGTTTTCTAAGGGAGGGGGCTTCAGCCCCTACGGCCCCCCCTGGATCCGCTACTGAGCCTCTCAAAAGCGTCGCCACGGCCCGGCCCGGGCCGCTCATATTCAGATTGTTCCCCTACGCCACGGAAGGACGAGCGCTCGTAATAATGTTACGTTATTGTATCATGTTAGCAGACCGGAAATTCCGGCGTTTTTGCTGAAGCCGTGCTTGGTGAGTTGCACCACCACCAACTAAAAATGCATACTGTGGGTTCCTCCCCTCCGTCGTAGATGCCATACATTGTACGTCATATGTCTCTCCGTCATATGGTGGTTCATCGTCCCACCGTTGTCCCATTTTGACTGATGCCATGACACTGCGGCTTCGCGTCATATGAGCTGACATTGTATAATGAGTGCATTGTGCCGTGCTGACGAATGACGTGTGCGGCGGCAGGCGCCCATTTCACGGATGGCGGCCGCGGCGCGGAGTCTGCACGTGCTCCCGCTGCCCGTCAGCCGACCGCAGCAGGTCGTCCTCCATCTCTGCCGGCTGGTGGGAGTTGGGACTGGGAGCCGCCGCGAACGCCGGGGCCGGCACTGCGTCGGTGGAGACTGGGCTGTGCCGGTGGTGTCTTGATGCGCCATCAAAGTAAACTGATATGGATGTTTTGTTTTCTTCTCAAACCAAGCGTTCTCGTTTGCGTATGACTCTAGCCGTATAAATATGAGGCCCGATTCCTGCTCCTTTTAAAGATGATCCTGATTGAGCATGTCATAGTCTAGCGTTCGATTCTATTCAACATATGTCACGTGATATTCGGAATCGACTAAGGGTCATCAGATGTGCTCTCTCGATAATGTCGAGCAGAATGACTTAAAGATCGCTGTTCTACCATGCCGATGCCACTTGCCGAGGAGAGGAGGAGGACGGGAAGGGGAGGTTTAGGAGATGAGGAGGACGGGAAGGGGAGGATTAGAAGAGGAGGAGGACGGGAAGGGGAGGTTTAGGAGATGAGGAGGACGGGAAGGGAAGGATTAGGAGAGGAGGACGGGAAGGGAGGAGGAGGAGAGGAGGAGGACGGGAAGGGGAAGATTAGAAGAGGAATCCTCAGGTTAAGGCCACTTTTTGCGATCGGCAAAACAGAAATGGTAAAATTTTGACAGCATTAGTTCAATGGCTTCGGCCAATACCCCCAATATTTATACGAACAAAAACATCCTCCGGATTTGCAACTTTTCGCAACAACTTTTCGCTGATTAAAGGAAATAGTTCACCTTCAACATGGGGTTTATAACTGAAATAGCAGCTTGTAGGCTGTGTTGAGAAATCCCTATCTGCAAGTTTCCTTGGCTGAAAAGACTCAAGCCGAAGATATTTGACTTTTTGCGAAGGAATGCGGCGCATATATGATATACCGTACCGTCTGAAAGTGAAAGAGCCAGCTCTGCATGGAGCATGCGCAGACCAATAACACACACCATAACATTAATAATTTACGACCTTATGTCTTGAATTGGCGTGATTTATGACTATTTTTGAAAAGAGAGAAGAAAAAAAAAATATTAAAAATTTAATAAAATCGTGTTCTGAGAAATTTTACGAAGGTGAACTTTTTCCTTTTAAGGGTCCCATTTCAGAAATTGGGGGGGGGGGGAGGGGGCAGCAAATACTCCGCTTGCCCCCTTGTCAAGACGCTATTTGGCATGACAGTTTGGTTTAGAATATGGTCTTGTTTAGCTGACGAGGTCAAATATACTACACGGATGTGTTTACGGACGGATGCGAAAACACTTAACACCACTGAATGAAGATGCTGAGTACTACATGTGTGCAAATTTGAAGGGCCAAATCGAAGGGGTTCGGGGTCAACGACCTTGACCTATGATGACCTCTGGAGGTCAAAGTTTTCAATGTGATGGGAAACGCTTTACACCAATGAATAAAAACGCTGAGTACTACATGTGTGCCAATTTTCAGCCAAATCGTAGGGTCGGGTGAATGTGATTCCGAATCCGAATCTGAGCTGTCTTGACAGACGTATCCAGATGGAAGAAGAAATGTCCAAAAAGAACACTCGCAGCCTGATTGGTTAATTTACCACCAAATCACCTTGACCGAAGACCAGGGGCGCAGCCAGACCTTCAGAAGGGGGGGGGGGGATTTTAAATTAGCCCTACCATCAAAATCCGCTGAAACCGGCGGTGAAAATGGGTATTGCCTGCGAAAAAATAACTTCTTGCGATTTTTTTGGCCTCATTCGTGTTTCCTATATTTGGTAGCATTTTGGTAGCAGTAGGGATATGGAAAGTGGCGCGGCCGAATAAAAAAGGCTGAAAGCAGTGTGACAGTGTTATATTAACACTGCCACTATAACATTCATGTTTGTCAATAGCAATATATTTTGAGTGGTTATTGGTCAGAAATTATTGCGCTTTACAGCTGTATATTTTTGTGTTGTCTCCGCCCTCCGTTATTGACGATATGGTGGTGTGATGAAATACATATTCTAAAATGGTCGATTCATATATTCCAGGCCGATTTAAGCTATTAAATATTTAACAGAAAGCTTCGGTTTTCATGCATAATAAAGCCGGTACCTTCGTCTGCAAAATTACGTTTGTTTCACCGCGTCACGTCCCATAGGTTCGGAGCACTAAATTCAATCGTGAAGCACGTAATAAAACCGTGATTTGCGTCTGTGTAGCCATTAACTTTGCACACGCCACGCGCCGCTCGCTGAACCACATTGCATATGTCAGCCCGTTAATTTCTCTACACGGATGTGTTTGTTGCATGCCGATCAGACGCATAGTCTCCGAGATATCGTCCTGGGATTGCATCAGGTTTTCTCGATTTTTCGCATTTTTCACACATTTCGCTCCGATTTTTATACATGTTAAACCAATCGAGAAATAACCGTTTTTGCAGCTCGTGCCACGCGCTCATTATGCACCCTATCGTCCCCGTTTCTTGACACAGCACGTCGTGACCTGGATCGTGTGCAAATTTCATCCATCTGCTCACAATAGTTGAGGCTGCACAGCTGAGCGAAGAACAAAACTACAAAATGGCCACATACATACATGGGGTAACCCGGGGCGCTAAAGTGAGCCGTGAAAGTTGTATTGCAATGCGAGCAGTGGTTCAGGAGATATTTAGAGCAAAACAGTTTTTCGCAAATAACTTTTTACCCTAATACAGGATAAGGCAATTATTTTGACGCCATCGTGTTCGTCTCGTTGAGGCGCTTATAATCATATTCATGTTGACCAGTTAACAATACAAATGACTTGAGTCTCAATAGTGCGAAAAATAGTCGAAAAAAGTGTCACTATATTTCGGCACACACCTTCATCAGGTGACGGAGGGCAATTCGCCTGTGAAAACTACAACACACTAAATATCGCGAACGTGATACTTATTTTACAAGTACTTTGAAGTAGCTAATATTATTACACCTATCATACAAGACACAACGTAACACGTAATGAGCAAAACATAATCACAAGTACTGAATAATATGAAACAAAACATCAAAGCCGTATGCCAAACAAACTTACGAAGACTATCAATGAATACAGTGTACAATACATTTTTATCCTAAATAAATTTAGATACACCGGTGCAAATTCAGGATAAACTACACTTGGAGGTCCATGTTACGTCAGTGCCAGACTGCCTACTAGCTCAAAAGTGGCCAGCTCGCTACATTTTTGTTCATGACAGGTTTGAGGGCTCGAATAAACATGGTTTCCTTTACTTTACGTTCAACATGGCCGTGGCAATATATGGTTTGTGCCGAAATATAGTGACATTTTTTCGACTATTTTCCGCACTATTGAGACTTAAGTCATTTGTATTGTTATTTCGTAATTATGCCAAGTCTCAAACAAGGGATAACCCTCGCCCTACGGGAGCTTTTTTCACCTTCGCCCTACGGGTGGGTGGGGGGGGGGGGGGGTCCTAAAAAGAACCCCTGTTAACTTCCAAACCATGCAAGATAGAGCAACGCGGTAAGAACCAACATATTGCCTATCAAGTTTGGAATCTAGCGGTGTGCAATTTGTAGGTTTCGGGTCAACGAGTGACCTTCCAGGTCAAGTAAATGGCCTCGATTGATCACGCCCAGAACAGCGATTTTGCTCTGTTAGAAAACCTCAAAATGAGAAATTGATAAATGTAAACAAAAAGGCATGTCCCTAGACCAGTTTTGGCTCAGAAATACAGAAAATGTAATTATTTATTCGTATCTGGTAAAAAAAAGTCAAAAAAAGTTATTAAAAAAATGACGTCATGAGTTTCTTACACTTAGGGAGCCATCACTCAGTCAAAAATAGAGATATTGTTTTGAAACTTGGTTTGAGTATTATCCATACTCAGTTCTCTCACATAATTCCGTTTGTCAACATCTTTGAAAATTTTGATTTTATGGTGATTTTTCCCCCCAAAAAACAGTTTTGTTCATTTTAGGGGTCACAAACCAAAAATGTCGGAAATCCGAGATTGACATTTTAAAGAAAATGACATTTATATCTTTCCTGAATTGCGTTTGCAATTTTCTTCAAAACTCTGTTTTCTACGATTTTTTTCAAGCATTTATCGTTTTTCCACCAACATGACGTCATCATAACATCATTATTTCCCAAATTGCTCAACCAATTTCAATGAAATTTTTACAGCATACGTATAATTATTGTAAACTCAGCTACTGCAAATTTCAGCAAGATGCCCCGCATGTGAAAAAGTTATGCAAGAAAAACCTTAGGGGGGGGGGGGGGTCGTTTTAGGGCCCCCCGCAGGGCGAGGGTTAAACTTAATTGACCAGTTAAGATCAATTTATACATTTGACCTCAGATCAAGGTCAAGTGGTGACCCAAGTTGGTCATGTTGCATATTGGGAGACGTGTCTCTCGATGAGACAAACACATTGGTACCGGTTTCACTCATTTATCTTCATTCTGTCGAGAGTTATTGCCAAAAGTGTTGATGACCTCAGATGACCTCGGCTGATCCTGTAGGGGTCACTGAACGAAAATTGCACATGGATCATCAATAGTGGCCTATGATAACATGATCCAGATGGAATTGGACTGATGTCATGCGTATCCTCAGAATTGGAAGCATTTTAATATTTCCCCATTGACTTATAATGGGGGAGGTCACGAAATTGACCCGACCTTAGGTCACCGATATAAAACAAAATCCGAGTAAAAAAAAATGTAGGTACCTAACCTTATGAAGTCCTGCAAGTTTGAAACCCATCGGTCTAAAACTGTGGCTGTGGTACGACCGCAAACGTTTGGAGGAGGGGTCATCAATATCACGTGTTCTGGTCTGGTGACCTGACCTGAGATGACTCGAAGTCAAGAATTGCACGTAATGTGGGTAGTTGAAATCCAAACAGGCATCCAAAAAACAGCGGCGCTGCGTGCCGCCGTTTTTCCGCTATCCTTGAAAAACTTAGGGTTGGGCGGATCCCCCTCCCCCAGGGCGCGTATTAAAGGAGGCCCCTCTGAGCTTAAAGGAGGGCCCGTCATAACACAAAGAAGGCCCCTATGTGCTTAAGAGAGGCCCTTCCGCGTGCTTAACTCGCACCCTGGTGGGCCTCTGAGACAACTTAGCCCTGGTGGGGGGAGGGGTCAAAATTAACCCCCACCCTCTAATTCGAGAACTAAAAGGGCTAACAAGACGCAGAAAAACACGTGTGAAAGCTCTTAACAAGTACATTCGAAGTTACTTCATGTATTATTTGGCTCAGGTCAATATTGAGGGCATCAGAGGCATAGGCGTCGGAAGTGGTGTTGCAGGGGTGGCAGCTGCCACACCAACTTTGGAATTGGTGTGGCGGTGCCACACCAACTTTCCAGTCGCCCATATATACTCTGTCTCCGAAATCCAAGCAAATATATGTACACACGCGATTTGTAGATGGCATGGTAGCCTTGTATTCTGACGGGAATCCATTTATTTACGTTGTTTCTAACCTGAGTCAGGTATTTCCCAGTTTCAACAATCATTACTACTAAAAAAATCACACGAATCATTGTCATAGGTACACGAGCTTGTGCGGTGCCGCGAAAGAAGCGTTGTGACATTTTCAGTTTATGTTGGACCAGGCACGTAGCCAAGGGGAGGGCGGCGGAGGCGGCCGCCCCCCCCCCCCCCCCCCTAGAGGCCAGGAGGGCCCTTTTCGGGCGCGCGCAGCGCGCCGAAAATGGCCGACGAGACCGCGCGAAGCGCGGTATCATAGGCTCTTTACTACACGAAGCGTGGTTTTTGGAGAGTTTAGGCGGACTTCAGAGGCCCTTTAGGGCCACCAGGGCCTTCTCTGAAAGACCAGAGGGCCCCTTGGACGTTCAAAAGAGCCCTGTGCATGTCAGAGGGGCCCCTGGCAAGACCGAAAGGGCCCCTGAGCGCGTCAGAGGGTCCCCTGAGCACGTCGAATGGGCCCCTGAACACGTCCAATGGGCCCCTAGCCAGCACAGAGGGGCCCCTAGGCAGGTTGAGAGGCCCCTGAGCATGTCGACAGGGCGACAAAGCGGCCGGCGCAGTCCTTTGCCAGGTCATACGGGCCCCTGAGCAGGCTGGAGGGCCCCTGGGAAGTTCAGAGGGCCCCTATGCAGGTCAGAGGGACCCTGACCAGACCGAAAGGGCCCCTATGTGGGTCAGAAGGGCCACTGAACATGCCGAATGAGCCCCTAGCCAGCACGGAGGGGCCCCAGGGCAGGTCGGAGGGCCCTCGGAGCATGTCGCAAGGCGACAAAGCAGCCAGCGCAGTCCCTTGCTAGGTCGGAAGGGCCCCTTATCAGGTTAAAGGGCCCCTGGAGAGACTAGAGGGCCCCTGGAAAGTTAAAAGGGGCCCCTGCGCAGATCGGAGGGGCCCCTGATCAGACCGAAAGGACCCCTGGGCGGGTAAGAAGGGCCCCTGAACATGCCGAAGTGACCCCCGGCCAGCACGGAGGGGCTCCAGGGAAGGTCGGAGGGCCCCTTGAGCATGTCGGCAAGGGCGACAAAGCAGCCAGCGCAGGCCGACCAGAAGAGTCGCTGGGCCGATCGGAGGGGCTCCTGGACAAGTCAGAGGGGCCCCTGGCTAGACCGAAAGGGTCCCTGTGCCGGTCGGAAGGCCCCTTGAACATGCCGGATGAGTTCCTAGCCAGACTGGAGGGGCCCCTGGGCAGGTCGGAGGGGCCCCTGAGCAGGGGCGGTGGATTGCGGGGGCAGGGTACCCAAAATTATCCCAGTCGAAAATCCTGGGGGTAAAGAGTAGTCCCCCCCAGATATTAGCTTGCTCAATCTGGGGCAACATGACCCTTCCCATCCCCAGGATTTTCATTTGAGGGGGGATTTTGGGTAATTTTTGGGGGATTTTGGGGGATTTTGGGTATATATATATATATATATATACATATATATATATATATATATATATATATATATATATATATTAATATATATATATATATATATATATATATATATATATATATATATATATATATATATATATATATATATATATATATATATATATATATAATATATATATATATATATATATATATATATATATATATATATATATATATATATATATATATTATATATATATATATATATATATATATATAATATATATATATATATATATATATATATATATATATATATATATATATATATATATATATATATATATATTATATATATATATATATATATATATATATATATATATATATATATATATAATATATATATATTATATATATATATATATAATATATATATATATATATATATAATATATATATATATATATATATATATATATATATATATATATATATATATATATATATATATATATATATATATATATATATATAATATATATATATATATATATATATATATATATATATATATATATATATATATATATATATATATTATATATATATATATATATATATATATATATATATATATATATATATATATATATATATATATATATATATATATATATATATATATATATATATATATAATATATATATATATATATATATATATATATATATATATATATATATATATATATATATATATATATATATATATATATATATATATATATATATATATATATATATATATATATATATATATATATATATATATATATACTATATATATATATATATATATTATATATATATATATATATATATATATATATATATTATATATATATATATATATATATATATATATATATATATATATATATATATATATATATATATATATATATATATATATATATATATATATATATATATATATATATATATATATATATATATATATATATATATATATATATATATATATATATATAATATATATATATATATATATACTATATATATATATATATATATATATATATATATATATAAATATAT
>JAXIVJ010019989.1:0-16144 GCA_036785665.1 Chirona hameri | reverse complement strand
CAAAAGTCAAAAATTCTATTTTTGGCAAAACTGTTTTTGGAAAATAACTTTTTACCGAATAATGATAAAGCCATAGTTTTGACGCCATCGTGTACTTGGTCACGTCAAGGCACTTGTAATCATATTCATATTGACCAGGTTAGGTCAACCGATAAATTTGACCTCAGGTCAAGGTCAGGTGGTGACCCAAGTAGGTCATGTTGCATATTGGGAGACGTGTCTCGACGATACAAACACATTGGTGCCGGTTTCACTTCTTTATGTGCATTCGGGCGAGTTATTGACACAAAAGTGTTGGTGGCCTCGGATGACCTCAGCTGACCCTGTAGGGGTCACCGAACAAAAATTGCACCTGGATCATCAATAATGGCCTATGATAACATAATCCAGACGGAATTGGACTAATATGATGCATATCCTCGGAATAGTTTGCATTTGAATATTTCCCCATTGACTTATAATTTGAGGTCACGAAATTGGCCCGACCTTAGGTCACCGATATAAAAAAAACGAGATAAACGAATCGTAGGTACTTATGACCTTAATGAAATTATGTAAGTTTGAAACTAATCTGTCAAAAACTGTGGCTGTGGCACGACCGCAAACTTGTTTGGAGTGACCTGACCTGAGATGACTTGAGGTCAATAATTTCACAAAATGTGGGTAATTGATGCCCGAACACCTGTGCAAAAAAATGGCGGCGGGGGGGGGGGGTTGGGGGGGCGTCTAAACGCCCCCCTCCCCCCTCTCTGCACGGCGAGAGAGTAAGTCAGTACAAAATAAAGATAATGCTTTGAAATTTGGTTTGGATATCTTCCATATTTGTTTCTCTAATGCATTTCTTCCTTTTTTAAATATCTTCAATATTTTGTATAAATTTCCCGAGTTTTTTTTTTATACATTTTTGGGGTAAAAAAAAAAACAAATCCGAGATAGCCATTTGAACGCAAATGTAATTTCCTTTCTTCTGACGTTTGTTATTTGCAATTGTAATCAAACTCGATTTTCTACGGTTTTTCAACATGTATCATTTCCCCCCCCCCCCAAAAAAAAAAAATGACGTCTTTAAAACGTCATTATCTCGCACAGTACTACATCAATTTCATTGTTTTTTTTAGGAGGCGTAGAATTGACGTAGCATAAAGTACTTGTAAGTTTTGCGTCAATATCTATCGTAATTATCTTAGCCATACCAAATTTAGTGGGGCACTTTGGTATGGGTGCCCCACTTTGCTGCAAAGGGGGGGGGGGCACGGTGCGCACCCCTGTTCCGCCGTCTATGGCGGACGCTACTTGTCGCGATGAAATAAGATCAGGAATGGGACCTGGGTTCACACGCTATTCACCGTTCGACAAAATGACATCCACACTTCACAGTACTGACCTGCTGGTCGGACCGGGCCAGCAGCAGCACCTGCCATCAACACTAAACGACCTGACGATCAGGTACTGGCCTGGGCATGAGCAGGTACTGACCTGTTGGTCGGACCGGGCCAGCAGCAGTACCTGGCTGACCTGGACATGATCAGGTACTGACCTGCTGGTCGGACCGGGCCAGCAGCAGCACCTGGCTGACCTGGACATGATCAGGTACTGACCTGTTGGTCGGACCGGGCCAGCAGCAGCACCTGGCTGACCTGATGATCAGGTACTTACCTGTTGGTCGGACCGGGCCAGCAGCAGCACCTGGCTGACCTGGACATGATCAGGTACTGACCTGTTGGTCGGACCAGGCCAGCAGCAGCACCTGGCTGACCTGATGATCAGGTACTTACCTGTTGGTCGGACCGGGCCAGCAGCAGCACCTGGCTGACCTGGACATGATCAGGTACTGACCTGTTGGTCGGACCGGGCCAGCAGCAGCACCTGGCTGACCTGGACATGATCAGGTACTGACCTGTTGGTCGGACCGGGCCAGCAGCAGCACCTGGCTGACCTGGACATGATCAGGTACTGACCTGCTGGCCGGGCCAGCAGCAGCACCTGGCTGACCTGGACATGATCAGGTACTGACCTGTTGGTCGGACCGGGCCAGCAGCAGCACCTGGCTGACCTGGACATGATCAGGTACTTACCTGTTGGTTGGACCGGGCCAGCAGCAGCACCTGGCTGACCTGGACATGATCAGGTACTGACCTGCTGGTCGGACCGGGCCAGCAGCAGCACCTGGCTGACCTGATGATCAGGTACTGACCTGTTGGTCGGACCGGGCCAGCAGCAGTACCTGGCTGACCTGATGATCAGGTACTGACCTGCTGGTCGGACCGGGCCAGCAGCAGCACCTGGCTGACCTGATGATCAGGTACTGACCTGCTGGTCGGACCGGGCCAGCAGCAGCACCTGGCTGACCTGATGATCAGGTACTGACCTGCTGGTCGGACCGGGCCAGCAGCAGCACCTGGCTGACCTGGACATGATCAGGTACTGACCTGTTGGTCGGACCGGGCCAGCAGCAGCACCTGGCTGACAGCCGGAGGAGGCAGGAACGGGGAGCCGGCCGGCAGCTCAGACGACGACGGAGCCTGCAGACAGAGCATCGGCGGGGGCGATGCTCTGCCGCGGGCTGAACGCGTCTGGTATATATGTTTGTGTGTGTGTCGTCTCTGGATGATGTATCCATGTGCGGCGGCGTCCCGGGTCCCACAGACCAGCATTAATAAACGGAGATACATACTGGTGCCGGGTCTGTTGGTGGTGCTGGGGGTGAAGTGAGACGAGAGGCGAGGGTTATGTTCACCATTCCAGCCACTCTCACAGAATAGTCAACTATGCCACTCTCACAGAATAGTCAACTATGCCACTCTCACAGAATAGTCAACTATGCCACTCTCACAGAATAGTCAACTATGCCACTCTCACAGAATAGTCAACTATGCCACTCTCACAGAAGAGTCAACTATGCCACTCTCACAGAATAGTCAACTATGCCACTCTCACAGAATAGTCAACTATGCCACTCTCACAGAATAGTCAACTATGCCACTCTCACAGAATAGTCAACTATGCCACTCTCAAAGAATAGTCAACTATGACACTCTCACAGAATAGTCAACTAAGCCACTCTCACAGAATAGTCAACTATGCCAGTCTCACAGAATAGTCAACTATGCCACTCTCACAGAATAGTCAACTATGCCACTCTCACAGAATAGTCAACTATGCCACTCTCACAGAATAGTCAACTATGCCACTCTCACAGAATAGTCAACTATGCCACTCTCACAGAATAGTCAACTATGCCACTCTCACAGAATAGACAACTATGCCACTCTCACAGAATAGTCAACTATGCCACTCTCACAGAATAGTCAACTATGCCACTCTCACAGAATAGTCAACTATGCCACTCTCACAGAATAGTCAACTATGCCACTCTCACAGAATAGTCAACTATGCCACTCTCACAGAATAGTTAACTATGCCACTCTCACAGAATAGTCAACTATGCCACTCTCACAGAATAGTCAACTATGCCACTCTCACAGCATAGTCAACTATGCCACTCTCACAGAATAGTCAACTATGCCGCTCTCACAGAATAGTCAACTATGCCACTCTCACAGAATAGTCAACTATGCCACTCTCACAGAATAGACAACTATGCCACTCTCACAGAATAGTCAACTATGCCACTTTCACAGAATAGTCAACTATGACACTCTCACAGAATAGTCAACTATGCCACTCTCACAGAATAGTCAACTATGCCAGTCTCACAGAATAGTCAACTATGCCACTCTCACATAATAGTCAACTATGCCACTCTCACAGAATAGTCAACTATGCCACTCTCACAGAATAGTCAACTATGCCATTCACCACTCATCAGTCGATTATTAAAGAGCATCCCATCGAGTCGATTCAGTCACGAATCTCCAGAGTACTGCTGCACATTTAAAATGGGGCGACAAATGTCATATTCGGCGCGCCTACAAACATCCTTTTATCTCTCTGGTCCGGTTCGGCCCGGTCTGTCTGATCTGATCTTGTCTAGTCTGATCTGGTCTGCTCCGGTCTGGTCCTGTCTGGCCCGGTCTGGTTTGGTATTCTCTGGTCTGGTCTGGTCCGGTCTGTCCGCCGGGTCTCAATCACCCGATGAATGAACAAAATAAGAACATTTAAAATGCACAATTTCAACAATGAATAAACATATATTTGAAAATCCACACGATCCCATAGCGGTCTGGCATTGCCACCATCACCAGAAACCCTCCGTCAGGGCACCGAGACTGGCGCAGCCCAGCGGCCACTTCCTGAACTAAACGCGGTCCTGACTAGACGCTCACAGCGGTTGCCATGGGAATCCTGCGTTCCGCCACTCCGGCTTCTGACCTTAACTGGTTTCCCCGAGACTGGCAGCGCACACCACACACAAAGCACAAACTCGGACACAGTGCAAGCCAATCAGGAACAGGCTATTTGACGTCCAGCCAATAGGAAACAAGCTAATTCACGGGCAGCCAATAGCAAACAAGCCAAGTCATGGTCTGGCAGAAGGAATAAAGCTAATTCGTGCAGTGAACTAATAGCAAACGAAGTAAAGCTACGGAGGATCGGTAGGAAACATTGCATCCGTTGCAACACAACTATCCACACTACAGCACTGACCCATCAGTTTCGAATCACGCTCGAGCCAACCAACGTTGACCAATCCGATTCGAATCACGCTTAGGACGACCAATCAGAAAGCAGCCACACCGTGGCGAGCCGTCACCTCCAAACCTCTGACCCCGAGCCACTCACATTTCTGCTTATATACCGTGCCGACTAACAGGCAACAGCTCGCTCAAGAGCACGTGCCTTATATCATGAACTGACTGAACTGAACTGAACTGAACTGACTAAAGTTGGGCAAAATAGCTGCAGGCACACGCGGACCCGTGGCCACACTTCGATCACGGTCACATTGACAGACATTGCTGTGTTAGACTGTCAACTGTCAACTGTCATGGCAGGTTACCTATGTCAACTGTCATGGCAGGTTACCTATGTCAACTGTCATGGCAGGTTACATCTGTCAACTGTCAACTGTCATGGCAGGTTACCTCTGTCAACTGTCAAGTCAGGTTACCTCTGTCAACTGTTATGGCAGGTTACCTCTGTCAACTGTCAACTGGCATGACAGGTTACCTCTGTCAACTGTCAACTGTCATGGCAGGTTACCTCTGTCAACTGTCAACTGTCATGACAGGTTACCTCTATCAACTGTCATGTCAGGTTACCTCTGTCAACTGTCAACTGTCATGACAGGTTACCTCTGTCAACTGTCAACTGTCATGACAGGTTGCCTCTGTCAACTGTCAACTGTCATGGCAGGTTACCTCTGTCAACTGTCAAGTCAGGTTACCTCTGTCAACTGTTATGGCAGGTTACCTCTGTCAACTGTCAACTGTCATGACAGGTTACCTCTGTCAACTGTCAACTGTTATGGCAGGTTACCTCTGGCAACGGTCATGGCAGGTTGCCTCTGTCAACTGTCATGACAGACATGTCAGTCGCACGAATTCGTAAGAGGCCAGTGTTAGCGATCAGCTGCTATAGTCAGGTCCGGTACTAATTGGATGCAGCGCCAATGTGGCTGGCTTATAGGTATAAGTGATACGTAGCAGATGCAGCTGCTGTTGCAATGCAGCTGTCATAACTGGCTAATATATCTGGTCATGACATATTTCCTATGCCATGTACCCAAGTGTCTTGCTATAGTTGGTTGTTACAGGCAGATTCCACGATCCGCACATTTCAGTGATGGACACTGTGCCTTCAGGGGCAAACATCTTATCGTCCCCTACATTTACATTTTTTTTTAATTAGCAGTTTCGTTTGAGCTCTTGATTGCCAATAACCATAAATTACATTTTTTAAAAAAACGACGAAGAAAAAAAATCCCGACGATAGATTCAACGCGTGGGGTCACTGAACCAAAAATGCACCTGGGTCTTCAAGAATGGCTTATAATAACATGATCCAGAAGGAATTGGGCTGATATCATGCGTATCGTCAGAATAGGAAGCATTTGAATATTTCCCCATTGACTTATAATGGGGAGGTCACGAAATTGACCTGACCTTAGGTCACCGATATCAAAAATCCGAGATAAACGAATTATAAATACTTTCACTCTTATGAAATCCTGTAAGTACGAAATCGATCGGCCAAAAACTGTTGCTGTGGTACGTACGACCGCACACTTTTTTGGAGGTGGGGTCACGTGACCTGGCCTGGTGAGCTGACCTGAGATGACCCGTGGTAAAAAAATTACAATATGTAGGCAATTGATGCCTTAACAGCTGAGCCAAAAACGGTGGCGCTGCAAGTTGACGTTTTTTCGCTATCCTTGAAAACCCTTAAGGGGCGTCTAAACGCCCGTCCCCCCGGCACGGCACGGGAAGTCAGGACAATAGATTCCCCGGGGGCGGGGGGCGGGGTGCTAGTGCATTTTCAATGGAGGTCCATCGTCAGGACAATGGATTCGATTGTATTGGGGCCCCACCCTCTAACACTCGAAAAAATAAAAGGGATAGAAAGACGCAGAAAAAACCCGTTAAAAAGCTCTTGAAAAGCACATTTGAAGGTTTTCAGCTATGTTTTCCTCAAGTTAATATTGAGGTCACTAGAGGTCATCATAGGTCAGATTTTAAAGTGTTAGGGCTTCGCTCCAGAAACCCCCAGATATCACAGGAACTATGATAGTTAGGAAGAAACAGAAAAAAAAACAATGGAAATCTCTTGCAAAAATGCAATCGTTAAAGTTTCGTCGAATTTGAGCTCAGGTCAATAGTTAAAGCTCCAGAGCTCATCAAATGTCAAAAAGGCTATTTAAAAAAGTCATAACGAATAGCCTTTTACCTAATAACGACAAGGAAATAATTTTGACGCCATCGTGCATGTCTCATCAATACGCTTCGACTCATTTTAGTTTTGACCAGGTCATGTCAACTTACAAATGTGACCTCAGGTCAAGGTCAAGTGGTGGTGACCCAAGTTGGTCATGTTCAGGGGCGCAGCCAGACCTTCGGCAAGGGAGGGGTACGGCATCCCCAGAGGGTCCCCTCGGCCAAAGGCCCCCCCCCCCAAAAAAAAAAACGCGAAATGGTATCTCCTCGGATTTATGCCTCTATATTTTGCAGGGGTCCTAAATTATCGCAAAAAAACGTCGGACAGACCCATGTTGAACAGACCCCATGCGTAGATTGACTGATAAGTACCTTAGTCTGATACAAAATAATGTGCGGCAACTGACTCCCTTTGGCACCATGTGAAGTATTAACACTCGCACCGGCGTGGGGTGCGGATATCCGCCCATCAGAGGTTTTCGTAAATATTGGGAAAACGGCGGTGTGTAGCGCCACCAAACTTAGCATAGCTCTTTGAGCATCAATTATCCACATTTTGTGTAATTTTGTATCTCGAGTCATCTCAGGTCAGATCAACAGGTCCTGTTAAGTGAAGCCACCACCAAGCAAGTTTTTGAAAGTTAAGTGACCCCGCCTCCAAGCAAGTTTTTGAAAGCCGTGCCAAAGCCACAGTGATTGACCGAGCGGTTTCGAACTCACATGACTTAATAAGGTCATAAGTACCTACAATTCGTTTATCTTGGATTTATAATATCGGTGACCTAAGGTCAGATCCAGGGGCGCAGACAGACCTTCGTCAAGGGAGGGAGAGGCACAGCATCCCGAGGGGCCCCTTCGATCAAAACCACCCCCATCCCCCCCAAACAAAAATGGCGTAAAATGATATATCCTCGGATTTGGGTCACTATATTTTGCCGGGCCCCCAAATAGTCGCAACAAAAAAACGTCAGACAGGCCCATGTCGAACAGAACCTATGCGTAGATTGACTGATAAGTTCTTAGTCTGATCCAAACAAAAATGCGGCAACTGATCCCTGTTGGCACCATGTATTAACATGCGCACCGACTTGGGGGGCGGATATCCGTCCCCTGATATCCGCCCCCCCCCCCCAAGTTTTCGTAAATATTGTAAAACGTCGACACGCAGCGCCGCTAAACTTGGCGTAACTCTTTGGGGAACAATCACCCAAATTGTGTGCCATGTTTTATCTCTCGAGTCATCTCAGGTCAGGTCAACAAGTCACGTTCAGTGATCCCACCTCCAAGCAAGTTTTTTAAAGTTTGTGGTCGTGCCAAAGTGATCGGCCGAGCGGTTTGAAACTCACAGGATTCATTTAGGCCATAGCCCATAAGTACCTATAATTCGTATATCTCGAATTTGTCATATTGGTAACCGAAGGTCAATTCGATTGGTAAACTTCCATTATAAGTAAATGGAGAACATAAAAACACGTAGAAATACAAAAAAAAACGCTTAAATTTGACCAGTTTTCACCAGGTGCCTACACCATTCTTGTGCCAAATGCAAAGATCCAAGTCACATTTTTGTTATGTGACCTCTTCGAGGTCAACTCAGGTGACCCAAGAGGTTACGTGTTTTTTTATTCAATAACTCTTTGCCAAATGAAGATAGAGTAATGGAGTAATCAACAATGTGCTTCACTCGTCGAGACACGTTGATTGGTGTAAAATTTGAACTTGATCTGCCTTGACCTGAGCACAGGACATGTCAATTTTCGAATATGACCTAACTAGGTCATGATCATCCGATATACCATTCGATGTCTCGACAGAGAAACACAATGGTAAAAACGGTATCACTCTAGCATGCGTATCTCAAAAGTTATTCTCTAAAAACAATTCCGCTATTTTGAGAATATTTCACGTTCGATGGCCTTCCCTAAGCTAGGCTATTGACCCGAGATCAAATCTGATGAAGCCTGAGTGACAACAAATTAAATTATCTTTCGCACTGGCGGATCCAGCCTCTCTCCGTGGGGGCATCTTTTTGTGGCAAAAAGGTACCCCCATTTTCCCCCGCATATTTGGGCCGGTCGCCTTACTTTGGTATTCGAGCTAAGAAATTCACTTTTCATATTCACAACAATTTTTTTTTCTTCTGAAAAATAGTTTTTCCTATTTTGGACGGTCAAAAACACAAAGTTTCGAGTATTCCAGATAGCCATTTCGAAGAAAATGTCATTTATTTTCTTTTGACGTTTTTATTTGCAATTTGCTTCAAAACTCTATTTTCTACGATTGTTCAAACATTTATCGTTTTTCCGCCAAAAATGGCATGGCATGGCGTCATTAAAACGTCATTATTTCCCACAATACTGCATCAATTTAATTGGACTTTGGGTGAGAAGATGTAGAATTGATGCAGCAAAATGTACTGAAAGTTTGACGTTGATATCTATTATAGTTTTGAAATTATTGAGAAAATCCAGGAGGGGCTGATTCTGCCCCCCCCCCCCCCCCCAGCGGGGTGCGGGTTAAGTGTCACCGGGGCTGCTTCAATTGCATCAGGTGCGCTGTTTTGTCTATCATTGAAAGAAAGGGATACATACAAACTTCAAATTCAATCACTCGAGAGAACAAAAAAACTTCTGTTTTCATGAAGTTTTCTCCTAACATCATTGTTTTTCACGTTCAGTGCAGGGAACGTGCGGGGGGGGGGGCATACTTGTATTGAATGCCCCTCTAAGAATCCTGTGGAAGGGGGGGGTATTTATCCTTGATGCCCCCCTGGATCCGTCAGTACCAGCAATAACCACCAAGGAGAGCATCTGCTAGACACTTACCTGATGGAATTCATTTTCCCATTTTCCAAATTTGTAATAAGTAATTACGAAAGTTGTCATGCCGCGAAGCGGCGCGAAATTGTCCGGTTGGGACTGCTTCAATGGCATCAGGTGCGCTGTTTTCTCTATCATTAAAAAAGGGAGACATACAAACTTCAAATGCAATCACTCGAGAGAAAAATACTTCCGTTTTCATGAAGTTTTCTCATAGGATCATTGTTTTTCACGTTCAGTGCAGGGAACGCGCGGGGAGGGGGGGGGGGGGGGCATACTTGTATTGAATGCCCCTCTCAGATTCTCAGATTCCAGGAACCTGGAATTTGATGGCTGCCATTTGCAGCCATCAGATTCCATCAGCTGCCATCAGCTGACATCAGCAGCCATCAGATTCCATCAGCTGACATCAGCTGACATCAGCAGCCACCAGACTGCCATCAGCTGCCATCAGCTGCCATCAGCTGACATCAGCTGACATCAGCTGGCATCAGCTCGCGAGTGTTCTGTGCGGCGGACGGCGGGATGCAATGGCTATAATTGGTGATTGTTGATGATGCTGTCATCTGCCTTTAGAAGTCCTTGGTGACGAGGAGATACATTACATATAGCCTAGTACTTTGGTCTTTGACGATTACACAATTGCGATTCTGGTTTTGTTTTTGTTAGGTCTCGTCTCTTTTAAGATCTGTTACGGTCTATGAAAAAATGGCCAACATGTTCCTCCTACCAAACGATCGACCTTTCACCGGAACGCTGCGCTGGCCGGGGACCCTTGACCCATGACCTGACTGCTGCTCTCTGACCTGACCTGACCTGACCTGACCTGACCTCCATCTGTGGCCACAGCGCTGCGAGCCGAGCCGCCGGCGGCAAGCGCCGGCGAGGAGGGCAGGCAGTCGGTGAGCGCGCCCCATGAAGAGGGCCAAGTGGCACCTCGGCATTCGCTCCCAGAGTCGGCCCCTGGACATCATGCACGAGGTCTACCGGGCCATGCAGTCGCTCAACTATGTAAGTCGCAGACGCCGCCGGGGATTGCTGGGCGCCGTTATAACCTTGGTATTTGCGGCGCCGTAAAACCCCAGTCTACCACCGCACCATCGCCTGTGATTAGTCGGTCTGGTGGATGTTGGGTAGGGCGAGACGGCCATGTAATCGGGTTACTATGTAAGCCGCTGTCGCTGCCATTTACGCTTAGCGTGTGGGACATCACGAAGACGTGTTTTCGTGATGGCGTCTGCCGGTAAATATAGGTGCCAGACGCCTCGCGTGGCCAGAAAGCCACTGTGTTACTAGGAGAGTTACTCTTAGTAACACAGTGGCTTAGGAGATCCTAAGCCACTGTGTTACTAGGAGATCCGTATTTGAAAATAGATACTGTATTTGGTTACAGTTACTAGGAGATCCTAGGTCCGCCTAGTAACTAGGATCTCCTAGTAACTGGAAACTGTCTCGGTGAATCGCTGTGGTGACGCAGACTGGTTTTGATCGGCTTTACGTGTAGCGTTTCATGTTCCATTTGATGTGTTGCCGTGCGGCTAACTGCATTGCTGTATTGTTCGTCATTGCCGAATATGGCCTGTGGTCATGGACCTTTCTGGCCGTAAAGGACTGATGCAGAGGTGGTAAATGTTCTGTCCTTATGGATAAGGTCGGGGACAAAATGCTCTTTCTCATGAAGTACTCGGGGGTCAAAATGCCAGCAAGAATCATTACTATGTCATTCCTGTGAAAATTTACTAAGCGATCATGTCCTTAGAAATACTGATCGTCAAAACCACTTCAGATGTATTATTCACTTAATCATCATATTCATCACGTCAGTATGTATGGACATTTACATTTTTTTTTAAATTAGCAGTTGCGTTTGAGCTCTTGATTGCCAATAACCATAAATTACATTTTAAAAAAATCCGACGAGAAAACAAAAATCCGGACGATAGATTCAACGCGTGGGGTCACTGAACCCAAAATGCACCTGGGTCTTCAAGAATGGCTTATAATAACATGGTCCAGAAGGAATTGGGCTGATATCATGCATATCGTCAGAATAGGAAGCATTTGAATATTTCCCCATTGACTTATAATGGGGAGGTCACGAAATTGACCTGACTTTAGGTCACCGATATAAAAAATCATAGAAACGAATTATAAGTACTTTCACTCTTATGAAATCCTGTAAGTACGAAATCGATCGGCCAAAAACTGTGGCTGTGGTACAACCGCACACTTTTTTGGAGGTGGGGTCACGTGACTTGGCCTGGTGAGCTGACCTGAGATGACCCGTGGTAAAACAAAAAAATATGTGGGCAATTGATGCCTTAACAGCTAAGCCAAAAACGGTGGCGGTGCGCGTTGCCGTTTTTTTCGCTATCCTTGAAAAACCTTAGGGGGCGTCTAAACGCCCGTCCCCCGGCACGGCACGGGAAATCAGGACAATAGATTCCCCGGGGGCAGGGGGCGGAGTGCTAGTGCATTTTCAATGGAGGTCCATCGTCAGGACAATGGATTCGATTGTATTGGGGCCCCACCCTCTAACTCGAAAAATAAAATGGCTAGAAAGACGCAGAAAAAAAGCGTTCAAAAGCTCTTGAAAAGCACATTCGAGGGTTTTCAGCTATGTTTTCCTCAAGTTAATATTGAGGTCACCAGAGGTCATCAAAGGTCAGATTTGAAAGTTTTAGGACTTCTCTCCAGAAACCCCCAGATATCACAGGAACTATGATAGTTAGGAAGAAACAGAAAAAAAAACAATGGAAATCTCTTGCAAAAATGCAATCGTTTAAGTTTCGTCGAATTTGAGCTCCGGTCAATAGTTAAAGCTCCAGAGCTCATCAAATGTCGAAAAGGCTATTTTAAAAAAAAGTCATAACGAATAGCTTTTTACCTAATAACGACAAGGAAATAATTTTGACGCCATCGTGCATGTCTCATCAAGACGCTTCGACTCATTTTAGTGTTGACCAGGTCAGGTCAACTTACAAATGTGACTTCAGGTCAAGGTCAAGTGGTGGTGACCCAAGTAGGTCATGTTGCATATGGGAAAACGTCCCGCGACGAGATAAACACATTGGTGTCTGTTTCACTTTTCTATCGTCATTATGTCGAGTTATTGACATAAAACTGTTGGTGACCACGGATGACCTCGGCTGACCCTGTAGGGGTCATTGAACAAAAATGACACCTTGGTCATCAAGAATTTCTTATAAAAACATGATCCAGAAGGAATTAGACTGCTATCTTGTGTCTCCTTAGAATAGGAAGCATTTGAATAATTCCCCTTAGACTTATAATGGGGAGGTTAAGAAATTAAACCGACCTTAGGTCGCTGATATTAAAAATCCAAGATTAATCAATTGTAGATATATGTGACCTTATGAAATCCTGTAAGTGTAAAACCGATCATCTCAAAACTGTGACTGTGGTACGACCACAACTTTTTGGGGAGGTGGGGTCACGTGACCTGGTCTGGTGACCTGACCTAAGATGACCCGATGATTTTTTTAACATAATGTGGAAAATTGATGCACAAACAGCTGTGCCAAAAATGGCGGCGTTGCGCGTCGCCGCTTTTCCGCTATCCGCGAAAAACCTGAGGGGGTGTCTACCCCCCGTCACGGCGCTGGTTAAAATATAGGGATGATGTGAGCATGCAGTCAGGTGTTAGGGTATTCATATGCAGTAAAAAATGACCCCAGCTGTGCTGGGTTTATTTTTTTTATGTGCCACTTTTGGTCGGGCCACTCAAAGCACCTTTACCACCCCTGGACTGATGAACTGATTTATTGAGATATTACACAGTATTACACAGTACATATGCGAATTGAAACGTTTTCGTTTTATCTCCTGTGTTCATGACCTTGGCAGTCGCTGCGCCTCATAACTCCAATAAAAAACTTGATTGCGTTTCATTTCGTGTCGTTCTTCATCTCGGTTTTCAATCGCCGTTCTTCTGTCTATTGTTCGCTCCCCTGTACGCCAAATGACCTCAGCAGTCTGTGCGCCCACAACTCCAGAGCATATTCAATAGTGATCTCTCGCCTGCCGTTAGTAACTGCCCGCTTCGCCGTCCACAAACCTCGCCTTGATATCTGCCGTCACCAACTCTCCCGCCATCTATAGACCGGGAATAGTAGCCGTTCTCTATTAGTGTCGCCTGCCGTTACTAATTACTCCGCTCCTGCTCCCCTCCCCCCGCTCCCCGCTCCCCGCCCCCCGCTCCCCACTCCCTGCTCCCCGCTCCACGCTCTCCCTGCTCCCTGCTCCCTGCTCCCTGCTCCCTGCTCCCTGCTCCCTGCTCCCTGCTCCCTGCTCCCTGCTCCCTGCTCCCTGCTCCCTGCTCCCTGCTCCCTGCTCCCTGCTCCCTGCTCCCTGCTCCCTGCTCCCTGCTCCCCGCTCCCCGCTCCCCACTCCCCACTCCCCACTCCCCACTCCCCGCTCCCCGCTCCCCTGTCGTTACTAACTCCCCGCTTCTCCCGCCCTCCGCAGACCTGGAAGACCATCAACAACTTCTCTGTGCGCGTGAAGCACCTGAACCCGGTGACAGGCCGCTTTGTGAAGATGGCGCTGCAACTGCACCAGGTGGACTCGCGCAGCTACCTCCTTGACTTCAAGTCGATCCTCAGCGACGACCAGAATCAGGCCGCCAACGCCGGTCAGTAGCGGGACGGGCGGGGATGGGACGGGACGGGTGGAAGGGGTGGGAGGGGAGGTATTGGCGCCGACTGCTGGTCGGTCACGGCTGGCTGCTTGACTGCTGTTGTGAGCGGCGGCGAGCAGGGAAGGCGCCGGCCGGCCGATAGCTGGCTGGCAGGCTGGCGTGTCGGGGGGTATGCTGCCAGGTGTGTCTGGGGTAGTGGTGTTAGTGGCTGAGCAGTCATCGTAGTGCTGGTAGGCAAGCGGTAGTGGTATGCACCTGGGTGGAGTTTACAGTAGTCGGGCGAGGTCAGTAGTAAGCACGTGCTGCAGATGCAGTGCAGGGTAGCTCAGGTCGGCCTTATACACTGCTGTCCACTGTCCAGTGCTAGAAGTCCAGGCCAACTTCAGGTGTTCTTGGTCGCACTTGCTGTTCTTGCTGCTGTTCTTGGTCGAACTGACAAACCTAGTCAGTGACACTTCGCACTCTATAGCTGGCTCAAACTCACCCAAAACTGACTCGTAACCAGTCAAATATTCCAGTTTACATTCACTTCAAATGTCAGCCCAAATTTACTTGAAGTTAGTATGATTGTATATATATTTTTGGTAAAAAACAGTTTTATTCAGTAGAGTATATAGCTTTAGTGTGGTGTCATTTTAAGTTTATTCTAGTTTGGTCCGCACGATAGCTGCTTTTGCGCGCCATTCCAGCTGCCCACCTCAGCCTCCTTCTTTCCTTCTGCATTCCGCTCAGGACGTGCCGGCCTCTACTCCACGGGCCGTCTGTTTGCCTCTCGGATTGGGTTGCCGATATGTTCTCAATACACTACCTAACACAGTAATCGTGTTTTCGACTGAGCACTGACCGGCTTGTCACCGGCCTAACCCGCTTACCGTTTTCCGTGTGTTTGTGTGTGTGTGTGTGTGTGTGTGTGTTTGTGTGTGTGTGTGTTTGTTTACGTCTGTGAGGGATGAATGTCTGGGTAACTGTCGGTATCTCGGCACGCACTGTGTCGGATCGCACCTTCACTGCAGCTTACACTCTAGTAGTTTGGAATGGGCGCCACGTAACCCCGGCGTTACGGCGCCCTAAAACCCCCAAAAAAACACACACACGCACACACACACACACACACACACACACACACACACACACACACACACACACACACACACACACACACACACACACACACACACACACACACACACACACACACACACACACACACACACACACACACACACACACACACACACACACACGCACACGCACACGCACACGCACACGCACACGCACACGCACACGCACACGCACACGCACACGCACACGCACACGCACACGCACACGCACACGCACACTGGTAGTTGGGGGTGGGTTGGGGCCGGCCGGTGACGGTTTAGTGATGGCTTCTGTAGTTGACCATGTGCCGAGTCTCACTGAGGTCTTGTCCTTTGGAAAGTGGTGTGATTGGCATGAAGCGTTTTCCAAAGAATTACGATTTCCAAAATTATCACGGTCTAAGGCGTTCCATCTTCCACCGTGGATGGGTGTTTCTGACCTCATCACACCCCTCGTTTGCTATTCGTGACGAGCTCAGCGGAATATATGCCGAACTACGTCCATTTCCTAACAAGAGAACTTCGCCACAGCATGGTAATTCTAAGTTCCATTCCATGTTTGTTTCAAATTACCGTTCCCTAAAATTGCCGTTCCCGATAATTTGCCAGTTCTATTTCGCTCTATCCACGTGGCGTCTGTCTCGGTCCGAATGACCTGGTGAGACTCGGCTGTGGCGGCTGTGGCGGCTGTGCTGGTCTGTGCGGCTGTGCAGCTGTGCGGCTGCCTCTGCT
>JAXIVJ010019988.1:0-16146 GCA_036785665.1 Chirona hameri | reverse complement strand
TGCCATTCGCGAGGGTGAACACTGTAAAGAATGGACTTTTCGTGAGGCTGCCTAGGCAAATTACTCGATTCTTAGAGAGCTTCCCTACAGCGGACATGTTCAGCGACAGTTTGTACTCATTTCGCTAGTAAGGTGAAGCTGTTTGCTGCCAGCATTATAGCATATAGTTAGATAGTTGGATATACATTCAACTGATGTGATCATTGCTAGTCCCAGGCAGTTTTTGTCATTTTTAGCGTATTTTGTATCATCACTCGTTTAGCGTTTATTTTTAGGATTCAGGCAGCGTTCGTATTTTGCGTATATTCACATGATTTTATCATATGTATGTATGTTAAGCAGGTGAATGTCAATGTGTAATATCGTGTTTTTGTTTTAAACTTTGACTTCGTCCATCAATGGGTCATCCCGTCGGCGATCTTCAGAAATAAAAATAAAAAAATAGAATGGTGTCGGACCTCTAAAATGCTATATTGTGCGTTTAAAGTGCGGTAAAAGGTGTTAAAGTGAACTATGTTGCCCAATTATATAGGAAAGTAGCAACAGTCACACATAAATGCGCCGATAAACGGGTAGATTTTTTTCTAATACGCATATAATTGAATTTGTAGTTAAATTGCGTCGCGGAGCGGCGCGATTTTTTTTAAGTTGTATTGGGTGGACAACTGCACTCTTACTGTTGAAAGGCCCAGGGTCCCTTCAGATCGTCTAGGGGCCCCCGACCTTTTTCAACGCCTTCCGACCTGTTCAGGGACTCATCTGGGATCCGCGAAGCAAAATAAACATGATGTGAAGTGGGTAATATACCCGAAAGCTCCGCTTTTAATACTTTTCTTGCGGAGTAAGTCCTATTTGTATTTAATCTCATCTGGGATATCTACGTGCTGTTGGCCCTTCCGGTCTGACCAGAGACTCCTCTGACCTTCCAAGGAACCCCTCTTGTGTGTCCAAGGGGCTCATTCGGCCTGTTCAGAGGTCCTTCCGACCTGGCCAGGGACTGCACTGGCTGCTTTGTCGCCCTGCCGACATGCGCAGGGGCCCCTCCGATCTGCGCAGGGGCCCCTCCGACCTGCGCAGGGGCCCCTCTGACCTGCCAAGGGTCCCTCAGTCTGGCTAGGAACTCATCCGGGCATGTTCAAGGGCTCTTCCGACCCGCTCAGGGACCCTTTCGGTCTAGCCAGGGGTCCCTCTGACTTGCCAAGAGCCCCTCCGATCTACCCAGCGACTCTTCTGGTCGGACTGCGATGACTGCTTTGTCGACCCTGCCGACATGCTCAAGGGGCCCTCCAACCTGCCCTGGGGCCCTCGGTGCTGGCTAGGGGCCAACTCGGCCTGTTCAGCACTGAGGCGGGCCCTTCTTACCCGCCCAGGGGTCCTTCGGTCCGATATGGGACCCCTCCAATCTGCCACAGGGGCCCTTTTAACTTTACAGGAGCCCTCTGGTCTCTCCAGGGGCCCTCCATCATTCTAAGGGGCCCTTCTGATCTGACAAGGGACTGCGCTGGCTGCTTTGTCGCCTTTCGACATGCTCGAGGGCCCTTCGACCTGCCCTGGGGACCCTCAGTGCTGACTAGGGACCATTCGGCATGTTCAGGGGGCCCTTCTGACCCACCTAGGGGCCCTTTCGGTCTGGTCAGGGGGCCCTCTGGCCTGCACAGGGGCTCTTTTAACTTCCCAGGGGCCCTCTGGTCTGTCCAGGGACCCTCCAACCTGCTCAGGGGCCCTTATGACCTGGCAGAGCGACTGCGCTGGCCGCTTTGTCGCCCTGTCGACATGCTAAGGGGTATCTTGACCTGCCCAGGGGGGCCCCCCCCCCCTCTGTGCTGGCTAGGTGCCCATTCGACGTGTTCAGGGGGCCCTCTGACCCGCTCAGGGGCCCTTTCGTCTGGCCAGGGGGCCCCTTTGCCATGCACAGGGCTCTTTTGAACATCCAAGGGCCCTCTAGTCTTTTCGATAGGGCCCTGGTGCCACTGACCGTGTTCTAAAACTCTCTAAAGACCACGCTTCGCGTGGTAAAGAGTCCATTATACCGCGCTTCGCGCGGTCTTGTCGGCCCTTTTCGGCGCGCGCAGCGCGCCGAAAGGGAATTTCCTGGCCTCCAGGTGGGCGGGGGGGGGGGGGCGCGCCCGCCGCCCCCCGCCCCCCCCCCCCCCCATTGGCTACGTGCCTGACACAGGGTGACAGACCACGGCGCAATGGCTTGCCCTATGTGTATGTTAAAGGTCCCTGCCTCAAGGTCATTAGGTCACTAAGTTCAAGACATGTGATAGTTGAGCAAACATTGAATGTTTAAGAAGGCAGTAAGTATGCATGTGAATGTGAACAATGCAGTGTGAATATGAACGCTACCGATGAAGGTTGCCTTCTGGAATGCAATTTGGCAAACGCTTTTGAGTCTTTTATTTTGAATGAAAACATATCGTTTGACAGTTCAGGAAGTTCACTGGATTGCGATTGTCAAGCCATATTATTCAGATAAAACTATTTGGGCGGGAAGTTTTGACATTATGCTATATCAATGTTTGCATGGTGTTAGCAGACATGTGGAAAAGCTGCCATCCATGTTGCATGTCGTTCTATTAACTACGTTTTCTTTCTCACATCACATATCATCTCAATTTCCATCAAGTGGTACTCAAACAATTCAGCGGAGCTCATAAATGTTATTGTGTTTTGGCAACCATCTGTGAATTAGATACATCAAAAACTAATTATTTTCTTAGAAATGATAGGCAGCAAACTTGTCTGGAGAAATTGCAACTTACTACTAAAAAATAATTGTTTCTCACACTATGACGCCAAAAAGCAATAAGCAAGAAATGAGTAATACTAGTTATGACTTGTTTAATCAAACTTCCTCGCACATCCGAATAGACTTCTTGACAAGGTGCAGCAGAATGCTTCGAGTTCGCTTTATATATAATATATATATATATTATATATATATTTATATATATATATATATTATAATATATATATATATATATATATTATATATAATATATATATATATATATATATATATATATATATATATATAATATATATATATATATATATATATATATATATATATAATATATATATATATATATATATATATATATATATAATATATATATATATATATATATATATATATATATATATATATATATATATATATATATATATATATATATATATATATATATATATATATATATATATATATATATATATATATATATATATATATATATATATATATATATATATATATATATATATATATATATATATATATATATATATATATATATATATATATATATATATATATATATATATATATATATATATATATATATATATATATATATATATATATATATATATATATATATATATATATATATATATATATATATATATATATATATATATATATATATATATATATATATATATATATATATATTATATATATATATATATATATATATATATATATATATATATATATATATATATATATATATATATATATATATATATATATATATATATATATATATATATATATATATATATATCCCCCCCCCCCCCCCCCCTGTCAACAACTTTTGCTTTTGACTGCGACTGTGACTGCGTCCCCCCAGTAAAACATCCGCGGCGACGCCACTGGTGCCATGAACCAAGCCGAGTCGCCAGTAGCCACAACTACTCAGTGCCGTAGTACAAACTAAGCCCACCTAATCTCCCTCGAGGATAATCATTAATCATGTTATGCATTATGCATTGCCTACAAACCCCAACCGGATGTGATGAGAATTAAGCTCCGAACCTGATGTTGCTCAATGCAGGCTGAGTCATCTTACCACACAGAGCCAGAGTGGTATTTTTTAACGATAACCCACCGCCTGTGGTTTTCTGGACACTGATAATAGCCGCTTTCACGAAGGATTTTGCGCTTGGGGCGCTTGGGGCGTTTGGGGCGTTTGGGGTGATTGGTGCGATTGGGGCGTTTGGGGTAAATGGGTATATAGCTCGTAAGAATACGGCTTTTCCAGGTGATTTTTGGTATCAATCGCAACTTTATGAATATTTTTCTGGAAATTCCATTTTAATGATAACACCATACTACTAAAACTTAAACTTAAACTTAAAACTTACTTAACTTAAACTACTTACTTAACTTAAACTTAAACTTTAAATTACTTAAAATTAGCAATTTTATCTTAAACTAGCTCTGGTGTTGCCAGACGGCTGGGGTGTTTGCACGACGCCATCTTGCTCGAATCCCGGAAGTGGCTGGTTTGGGAAATGGTCATATAATGCAACGACATGGTTTTCAGGAATAATAGCTTATTTCAATGAAAACTAGATGAATTAGTCCATTCATATTTGCAGTCATATTCACTTTTGCAAACAAGGATTAATGATAATTAGCGATTTCGTTTTGATCATTTGTTGTAAGATGACGGGAATACTGGCTCCGGCTCTGCGCTGGCTCTGCGCAGCCGTCGCCGCCCGGTCACCATGGCGACGGGACGGCCGGTCGTCTGACGTCACGTTGCGCATGCGCAGAGCCGTGGTCTGCGCCTAGCAATGGCGTCCGTTCGATCTAGAGCAGCTATTTTTGAGTTTTCGTTACCAGTGGCTACAGAAAGCCCGCATGTTTCATGGGTTTATAATTATAAGTGCCTCCTCTGAGGTCTTTGCATTTTTTTTTTGTGAGATTCATCCATTAATCAATTAATCAAATCAAAAACATTTGGTGTGATTCGAAATGCGTAAGGATTGTTCCGGTTTTAGGAAACCAGCGAAGTTACCGGTCTAAATTGAACGATCTCAGCGGTACGGAGCGACGTTGAATTAAGGTCTGTCTATGCTTTTTACATTTGATTGCGTTTTTCATCATAATGTTATATTTCTTTGCCATTAATATCTTCAGCTTTGCCCTAACTAACTGTCAATTGCGTATTTTATTTAAACAAAGTTGATTATCTAGTATACTTTTTAGCCTCTTTTGGGGCGTTTTCGGTATGTTTTGTAGACGGAACAAACGCAACCCAAAATTGTCTGATTTGTTCATGAATGTGAATATTAAAAACAAACTAACGGTAAATATTGCATTGCAAGAGCATATACTTATACATTAATTTATAAAATTGTGATTGATACTAAAAACCACCGGAAAAAGCCGTGTTCTTCCAAGCTATAGACCCATTTACCCCAAACGCCCCAATCACCCCAAACGCCCCAATCACCCCAAACGCCCCAAACGCCCCAAACGCCCCAAACGCAAAATCCTTCGTGAAAGCGGCTAATAGCCGTTTTCACGAAGGATTTATTCGCCGGGCGCTTTCCCCGGGTAATATTTGGGGGCGATTGAGGTGTTTCGGGTAAATGGGTCCAAGCTATAGACCCATTTACCCCAAAGCTCGTAAGAACAAGTCTTTTCCCGGTGATTTTTGGTATCAATTGAAACTTTATGAATTAATGCACTGTTCTGGATATTCCATTTGAATAACACCATAGTTGACTTAAAATTAACAATTTCATCTTAAACTAGCTCCGGTGATGCCAGACGGCTGGGGCGGTTTGGGGTATTTGGTGCGACTCCATCTTGCTCGAATTACCCGGAAGTGCGGGGTTGGGTAAATGGGTCATATTTTGCAACGACATGGTTTTCAGGAATAATAGCTTATTTCAATGCAACATATGTTCACTCATGTTTTCAGTCATATTCACTTTTGAAAGCAAGGATGAATGATAATTAGCTATTTCGTTTTCATCATTTTGGCGAGGCCGGGTGTCCGCCCCGGGTTCACTGACCGGCCGTCAGCCGGGGTCGGCTACGCAGCTATTCTGCCAGCTGACTGCGTGGGGTTGTCTCCTCAGCGCTGGCTAGTGCCCGCGCGGCCGCTAGAGCAACCATTTTTTAGTTTACAGTACCAGTGGCTGCAGAAAGCCGCATGTTTCATGGGTTTATAAGTGCTTTTTTGAAGTCCTTTCGGCTGTTTGTGAGATTCATCCATTAATCAATCAATCAAATCAAGAACATTTGGTGTGATTCGTTGCTTAAAGAAATGAGTCAGGTTTGTGCTCAGTACTAGATTCATGATGGCCGCTCTCATCCAGTTTGGCTGTGAAATTGGCGCCCGCCAAAAGCCGAAACGTCCAAATTCGCCGAGACTTGACCTTGAAAAGTATATCTGTGTTATATTGGTCACAAATCTCCTACGGCCCCAAAGTCGAGTCATAGCCATTCTTGCTGTTTTATTCATGTTTTATTATGAAAGAGGCTATGATTGTTGAAAACATAATTAACTGTATACGCATTTTAATTTTAAAGTGCACCGACGGAATGGTGATGTTGAGTTTGCAATATTTAAAAGCAAATCATAATCCGCAAAGAAGTGATTCTAAATAGTGATGAGGCGACTCCAATTTTGCGAATGTGTGCCAATCATGAGTGGTGCATTTTTTTTAATCTAATGGGAGGAGTTTCGGCAACCAAATTTTGCATGTGAAATCGGACATGCTTAATCTACCGATATACACCAAAAACTCCATATTAGCCTGCGAGGTGGCAATATCCCTTTAAGGCAGGGCCTGTCTATGCCTTTGACATTTGACTGCATTTTCATCATAATATTATATTTCTTTGTCATTTATATCTTCATTTTTTCCACAACTAACTGTCGATTGCGTATTTTATTTCATCAAAGCTAATCATCTTGTTTTATTTTAGGGCGCTTTGGTATACTTTTTAGCCTGTTTCAAGGCGCTTTAGTATGTTTTGTAGAAGGAACTAAAACACTCCAAAATTGCCAGATTTGTTCATGAATTTGATTATACAAAGCAAACTAACGAGAAATATTGCATTGTAACAGCATATACTTATACATTAATTCATAAAGTTGCAATGATACCCAAAATCACCCAGAAAATACGTGTTCTTACGAACTATAAACCCATTTACCCGAAACGCCCCAACCGCCCGAAATATTACCCGGGGAAACGCCCGGCGAATAAATCCTTCGTGAAAACGGCTAATGAGTGATGTAACCCGCGGACTCCAATGACGCTTTTAACAACTCAGCTGAAACCAAAATAAAGCCACTTTCCCAATATATCTTTCGCGGTGGTAGAAATTTAGACGAATATAAAAACAATCCCGTAATGACTGTGTTATGGCTGAAACCTCGGGCCCAAGATACCACATAATTAATGGGCTGCGTTAGCCTGAGCTTAGCATACATCGACCGCGGAATTGGAGCCTACTTTGAGCACTGCGCCGTCGACTCTGCGACTTCACAAACAACCAAACATGCCACCGCCATTTGGCAGTAATTTCGGTCGTTTGGCAGCCAGAAAAACGGAACCTGCTGAGAACAATGGTTTGTTGTGGGGAGCAGCTAATCATTCATGTTATGGCTCGACGCATGCTGGGAATTCATGACGCGAATCCATCATGTGGTGTGTCTTTTGTGCCCAGCCACCGGGCGGAAACTGGCCGAGCTGTCGCGCTACGTTGTTGTGACTGCGTCTTCCGCTTCTCTTTCCCAATGCCATCTGGTCGCATTTTGGCATCACCGTGGCTTGACTGGGAGTGACGTGTCGAGACCACATTAGCAGTACGAGTCACCAGTGAAACTGATCAGTGGCATCTATGGCATGTATGCCTTGTCATGCTTTCCATATATAAATGGAAAGGGTGGCATGCCGAGAATGGCTGCGCTGCTAGAAATGGAGCTGCCAGGTGAGCATTTGGGGACGCTCGCGTGCTACTGAAGTGACCATCACGGCGTGGACCACACCACCAGCCCGCCGAGAAAGGCTAATTGCTCGAGCCCACCGCCTTCAGCTCGTCACCGCCCTGCCACAACAGACCAAGTGGTAAGTGCGGTCTGTGGAGCCGCACCCATCCCACTGACAGGACCGCAGTGGGAGACAGGACCAACTCTCAAGCCATCTCCAGGCTTGGTGTCCTGACGGTATCAATTCATCAAATTGTGAACTGCAACTTCTCATTTACCCCCGCCTTTCTGCTCTGCAGATAAGTCCTTCCTCTTATCCCCAGCAGCACCGGATGACTGGGCGTCATCCAGCGGCGGCGCCGCCACCGGACAGCACGCCATCACACAGACCATCACACGACATCACACGGACGATGACGGGTCGGCCGACGCAGAGACGCCATGGCACGCCTGTCGCTTCAGAGAGGCCCACACAGAGCAACCCCTGTCCTCCAGTCGGCGCCAGCAGACGACTTTTTCATTTCCATCGGCGCCGC
Source organism: Chirona hameri (assembly GCA_036785665.1). Classification (NCBI taxonomy): domain Eukaryota; kingdom Metazoa; phylum Arthropoda; class Thecostraca; order Balanomorpha; family Balanidae; genus Chirona; species Chirona hameri. Next base: position 7,862 of record JAXIVJ010019988.1, on the reverse strand, counting down.
CGGCTCGCCCGGCTCGGTCGTTTCCGGGTAATAAAGCGAGCATTTAGGCTGACTCAGCTGGACGAAAGTCGCTCGTTTGCAAGACAGATAGGCGCTAGCAACTCGGAAAGTTTTAATTACAATGGTTTCAGATGGGTGGGCATGCATCATTAATCAAAATATGCATTCATGGCCGGCCGTTTCATTAGAGTTGTATTGTTCACGGCAAAGTTTGGACTGCCGCCTTCTTTTCAGCTGCCGTAGTTTAGGTCGTAGTTTGTCGAGTCCGGAATGAATGAATCCAGATCAATCCGGTCCCATGCCAACCCATCCTGTCTGGATCCGGATACGACCCAAATTCACGTGGTACTTTGTGACCGATCCAATATATCCCTTTCAGACTGATCTGCTACGTTTAATTTAAGTGAAAGGTAGGATGTGATTGAAGTTTCATAGTAACGCCACCAACAGTTGCCAGCAGACTTGTAACGACTCAATTTTGTTTAGTCGATTCATGTCTGACTCAACAGGCGAAGAACTGACTCGCCTCTTGAATCAAGTGCTGTTTCAAAAGAAATGAATCGACTCAACTTTTGACTCAAGTGCTGTTTCAAAAAATGAATCGACTCAACTCTTGACTCAAGTGCTGTTTTTTTTTATTGAATATACTCGACTCTTGACTCAAGTGCTGTTTTAACAAATTGAATCGACTCGACTCAAAAATATATTTGCGTCGACTCAGTTTGACTCATCACAAGCTGAATTATGTTGACCGGGGGAGATGGGGGGGGGGGGGGGGGGGGGAGGGAGTTCTCGGGTCGTCAGCAAAATCGCATTTTATCTAGTGTAAACTGATTTTCTCAGGGAAATTTGTTTGAGTCGATTCAAGTCTGACTCAACAGCCGAAGAACTGACTCGACTCTTGACTCAAGTGCTGTAAACAAAATGATTTGACTCAACTCTTGACTCAGGTGATGTTTCAAAAAATGATTCGACTCGACTCCTGACTCAAGTGCTGTTTTTGTATATTGAATCGACTCGACTCTTGACTCATCCAAAAATGTCCGACTCATGAGTCGATTAATGACTCAACTCTGAATCGGTTACAAGTCTGGTTGCCAGCACCGTTTCGCACGCAGCAATGAATGACAGGTGCTACAAGGAAAATCGTGCCAGCTCGCTATTGTATTTACCATTCATCAATGATGTCAGAATATTTACCTAGACTCAAGTTAGAACAAACAATTATCCCTGGTCGTGACTAAAATAGCTTGAGGCAGTCAGGGTCACCGGGTCACTCCCAACCCAACCCCTTTGTCGAAACGTGAGGCTCGTTTCGTTTCTTTCCGCCGCCGTACATCAGTTTCTCATCCATCACTGTCACTTAAAAAAACATGGAAGACATCCCCTGTGAGCGTCGTTTGTTACATGGTGTCGAGCTGGCGAGCCTCCCGGCCGTTTGGCGCGTGGGACTCTGGACACGGTGAACAGTGAACACTGAACACTGAACACTGAACACGGTGAATACGGGAACAGGACTCTGGCACTGAGCACGGTGAACTTTGTGAGCCCAGGCGCACGTAGCGCAGAGCTGCGCCTATTTATAGCATCGTTTCTCTTCTGAGGTCACTCTCAGAAAGTCAGTAAGACGATGCTTGGGAAACAGCCAGCGGCGTTCCCTCGCCGTCCCCGCACCCCAGTGACGTATGACACGGCCGCTCTCTTCACCCTTCCGGGTCATCGCCACAGTCACCGTGTCATCAGGGATGTCACCATAGTATCCTGCCCTTCAATTCTCCATACATACCGCCGGAGGGCTCTTGCTTACAACTTACGATTTAGGTCACCGGAGTAAATCTGAGAAAATCTTAAGAAACAGCAGATTCTAAGAAGGTCCATAAACTGTGCCTCATGAAACTTCAGTTTCTTTGAGCTCAGTTTCATGAAACTTACTCCAGTGAGATTCTTCTAAAAATATGGGATTCTGTGAACTGTGTTTCGCCAATTTCCTAGAAAAAAAAGGAAGGACGAGTAATTTACTCCGGTGCGTGACATCATACCAAGGGAGTCTTGTTTCATAAAAAAATAAGATTTACGAAAAAGTAGTTTGTTTATCACGCCGCATCTGCGCCATATTTGTAATAATAGCCGTTTTCACCAAGGATTATTGCGCTGAGAAGATTTTGAAACATTTCTGAAAAGTTTTAAGAAGTTTTAGTATAGAAGTCTTAGTATATTATACATTCCAAGAAATAAATTACTGATTTAGGCGATATTATCACTATTCAATAGTTATGGAAACATGTATTGAGCTCATAACAAGTTAATGATACAAAATGGTCTGTTTTTAAAGAACATATGCGTCTTGAGTCCAATCGTTCAGTTTAGCATACCGTCGTACTAGTTACTAAATCTGGCAGCGTCATGGATCACAGGTCGGTCTGCGCATGCCCAGTGATGTGCCAGCATCGATTCGCGGCTGTTTCCGACCAGCGTGCCGCACGCACATGGACAAAGCCAAGACCGGCCGCCGTATTGGGCTGCGCGGGCGAGTCTATTGCGGCCAATAGCGTCTCACGCCACAGAATGTTTTAAAATCAGTCTGAATGTTTTGCAAAGTTTCAGTCCGTGGAGATCACAACTGACCTATCAATACTTATCTTGCTAATTAACACCAAACTGTCAACATATTATATTCTTTCCAGCATATTACAAAATTAAGAGGGACATTCCTAGCCAAAAATCGCATGTAAAAGTTGTGAAGTTAAGGAATGGATCGTCGAAACTTTTCAAACATTTTAGAAGTTTTAAAAAGTTTCGCACAATAATCCTTCGTGAAAACGGCTAATCTTAAGTTGTTTTACTCCAACTATGTATGCACATGAACATTAGTAACTGACTCCAACGCCACTCTGCGACGCCACTCCAACTCTACTCATACAAGGCCATAGTGTAAACATTCACACATTTTCAATCGCGACCAATGTACTCGCGAGTCGCGACCCAGCGAATGAGGTTGTTAGTGTTGCTTACATATTCTGATTCAAGGATAGGCTTTTGCCGGTATGACGTCACAACTCGTTTTGGTGACGCAAGATTATTGTGACGTTATATGTATTAATATCAATATTTGTCCAATTATGACAAATTGGTACTTTTTTCTCGCAAAAACGAATGCCAGAACCGTAATCAGGACACTCTTTTCCATCATTCCACGTACTTTTCCCAAAGTGTACTATTCCCCTTAAAGGCGGCCGCACACTGCGTCATTCGGCGCGCAATATCGCGGAAAAAAGCTGGTCCGGACGAGCTTTTTCTGTGCTGAACACTGCGGAACTGCGGCATGTCGCAGTGATATCGCGCACCGAATGGCCCAGTGTGCGGCCGCCTTAAGTGTCTCAAGATCCAAAGATCAAGGTCGTTCGCGGCAGAAAACGTAAACAATCTCGCATCCTCGGGCGGCGGATGAACTTCAATTTCTAAGACATATCTAAATATGAATGCAAATTGCGATTAAGTCAGTTTGAGATAAATCAGAAAATTGTTATTATTTGTGCTTTGTTCAAATGTTTAAATGTTCTGTAAATATTTGGATATTATGGTTCTGTTTGATACTACTTTAGTTTAGCTATGACGTCATATCATAGAATCCGGCACATTTTCCGACAGGAAATAAGAAGTTGGTAAAACACAATTTACGAAACTGCGTAGAATCCAAGGCCGCAAAACCAAGGTAAATTCATCCGGCGATTCTAGCGACATCTAGCTTCAACATTAGTGTGACGTCACTAGTGCCAGCACCACAACAGGTGGAATCATAGTCTTCTTTTCGGATCGATTGCATAGTTATGGTTTGTAACAGGAGCTTTCGATGGCATGCACATTTTGTGACACAATTATACACAATGGACTGGGACTTGTTTGCATCTTTCGTAAATAGTTTGCTTATTATTCGCCCGGAAGTAAATAGTAAATAGTTTGCTTATCATTTGCCCGGCACCCCGAAAGCATTACGCCCAGGATGGACTCGACTAATGCTACGCACCAGTTACGTCATACAGGTGACCAAAGTGACGATACAAAGTATTGTGATGATATCCCCTGCCTAGAATAGGCAGTCTTTAAATTTACTCCTGCCCCGTAAATCGTAAGTTGTATGCAAGAGCCCTCAGATCATCCTACATACCTGCGAGGCGAGCCACCGCACAGCACTGTCCCGGAACCCCTCCAACCACCGCCAGTCGCCAGCCACCAGTCACCTCCGGGTCAAACGGCATCACCCCGGGAAAAGTGCGATCACGCGGGATCACGCGGGGTCACGCGGGGTCACCGGGGTCACCGGGATCGCGTGTCGGCCGCGGAGTGACGGCGGGAGGCCTTGTTGACGGCCTTGCAGCGACTCGAGGCAGCTCCGGTTACAGCTGGGGTGGTCCGGGCGTCAGAAACGGTACTCTGAGCCGGGGCAGAGGGAGGGGCACGCCAGCTGATACTGTGTCAGATACGACGGGGCAGAGGAAGGGGCACGCCAGCTGATACTGTGTCAGATACGGTGGGGCAGAGGAAGGGGCACGCCAGCTGATAATTTGTCAGATACGACGGGGCAGAGAGAGGGGCACGCCAGCTGATACTGTGACAGATACGGCGGGGCAGAGAGAGGGGCACGCCAGCTGATACTGTGACAGATACGGCGGGACAGAGAGATGGGCACGCCAGCTGATACTGTATCAGATACGGCGGGGCAGAGAGAGGGGCACGCCAGCTGATACTGTGACAGATACGGCGGGGCAGAGAGAGGGGCACGCCAGCTGATACTGTGACAGATACGGCGGGGCAGAGGGAGAGGAACACCAGCTGACACTGTCAGATACGGCGGGGCAGAGAGAGGGACACGCCAGCTGATACTGTGTCAGATACGACGGGGCAGAGGAAGGGGCACACCAGCTGATACTGTGTCAGATACGGCGGGGCAGAGAGAGGGACACGCCAGCTGATACTGTGTCAGATACGACGTGGAATGGTGGTGCGAGGATGGAAAACGGTCATTGAAGGACGGGATATGACCTCCAAATACGGGCTACAGACTGGCAAGGACGGAGTAAGGACAGCCAAGGGCGGACACGGCCCGTGAAGGGCTGGCTACGGTCCGGGAAGCACGGACACCGACACGGCCCCCGAAGAACGGAGCACGGTCCGTCAAGGACAGCGAATTACGATTGTAGACACATGAGCTTCCGAAAAATGATAACAGTTCTTAGGAATACCGATCAACAAGTGTGAATGATAAATTAATGGATTCGACTAATCGATGAAGTTTAACAAGTTGATGGCACGGCTTTCTTTCTTCCAGAACAGGTTCATCAAATTTGACGTGCAGGTGCCAGCCCAAGATCCACATCATTCCAAACAACACTTACAATCCTCTCAGAGGATAAAATTCAAGTTACGAAGTAAATACCATCAGCAAACACGGCTCAGCATGTCGACTATCTGCTTTACACCGTCTTTATTCCGTCATTACACCGTCTTTATTCCGTCATTACACCGTCTTTATAAGATATGTCCGGGAGAGGGAGCTGACCATCACATCGCTCCCCCAGCGTCCTTCTGACCGGGACGGGTGTAGGTGGGGGAGGGGGGGGGGGGGGGTGCGACACGTGCCTCACCGCCTACCATTGGTCATTGGTATGGACTGGCCGTCCCGTCGCCACGGCCACCGCCTCCGCTTCCGCTGCCACCGCCGCCGAGCTGCTGGCAGCAGCAGCGAATCAAAGCCTCACAGCTGTCGTCACTGCAGGCGGGGGCGGGGGCGGGGGCGGGGGCGGCTGACGATCCCCCGGAGCATCTGATGGGCGTTCGGACCCGGACAGGTGCTTGATGCGTGCCAGTCGGCCACCAGACCAAACATAAATATACTTCTAACGAACGACCTCGCGATTCACAACACATCCCACCAACCAGCTGATCAGCAAGCCAGACACCGCACCCGACGGCATACCTTACGCGGGAAGACGGCCATACCTTCCGCGGGAAACGCGGGAATACGGCCGCTGACGTATGTTCTGTGGACGGTGACTAGTTTCGCTGATCCCATCTTACTTCCGGATCCCGCCGAGTAGCATGATAGCGAGCGGAGTAGGTCGGACATGGATCTGTTTCGATATTGTGGTTCAGTCGCGGCGGAGTTCCTGTTCGTCAGCACGAACACGTGGCATCAGGCGGAGAGGCTGCTGATTGGCGCCATTCCGCGAGGCCGGTGGCCCACTGCAACTTTCAATTGAAAGCGCGCTGAATAATTCAATATATGCCGCCCCGAGTGCTGTTCAATGGAGCACCAAGCAATCAAGTGCAGGAGTAGCCACTGCTGCATCGAATTCGTATTCAGAACATGTATCCAATGTCAGGGGTCACATAGCTGGCTGCTTAGTATGCACTCATCATCAGGCAAATGTTCATGTCCAGGGGCGTTCACATAAATTACATTACTTTCAACTGTGATAGGCGTCTTATTGCGTCAATTTCTTTCGTCCCGTGTCCCGTCCCGTGTCCCGTCCCGTGTCCCGCCCCGTGTCCCGTCCCGTGTCCCGCCCCGTGTCCCGTCCCTGCGTCCCGTGTCCCGTGTCCCGTCTGTTCCGTGCCGTCCCATCTGCCCCCCTCACGTGCCATCCAATCCCCGGGGCGGCGGGTCACGCACTATCCCCATTAGTCTGGCGTGCAGTCAGTCAGGGATACCACAGAGGAAGCTGCCGATATGAGGCGATATCACGCACCCCTCCCCCCCCCCCCAGCCCCCACTGTCGCCCGCTCGGCGACGCAGGGCAGTCGCCGCCGCCGCCGCCGCCGCCGGCGCCGGTAAGTGATATGCGTGTCGCGAGTGTCCACTGCCCAGTGTCCCGGGCTGCGGAGATTTACTGCTGGTACGGGACCCGGACGCCGCGCCGGTGTCCCCTCTCGCCGTATGACATGTCCGAACTGACGGTGCGATGTAGAGAGGGAGACGTGAGCTACGCTGCGGGGTGATGGAGGTCGCAGGCAGGGAAATGGCTGTACAGACGCGACGTGATCCGAATCGTATGGTTGTATAGAATTTGTGTTCCTTGTATCAATGTGTCAGAATATGGTTAGTGAAATATATGAAGACCAAATCGCCGGTATCCCTTTAGGGACAGGGCGGCATGTGTTTTCCCTAAACTTTTCTTGTGGAGTATGATGCGATCTCCAGCGGAAGATACGGGCTGCCATCCATTGATGGAATCGATGAAACCCAGCGATGGGTCGGTGGTTTCCGATACCGCGCCACGGCCACAGTCCTATCCGAACGCAGACGTTCACCTACAGCAGCGTCACTGATGCTCCAGCGATCCAGCGATCCAGCGATCCAGCGATCCAGCGATACAGCGATCCAGCGATCCAGCGATCCAGCGATCCAGTGGTCCAGCGATCCGGTGATCCAGCGATCCAGCGATCCAGCGATCCAGCGATCCAGCGATCCAGCGATCTATCGATCCAGCGATCCAGCGATCTATCGATCCAGCGATCTATCGATCCAGCGATCCAGCGATCCAGCGATCCAGCGATCCAGCGATCCAGCGATCCAGCGATCTATCGATCCAGCGATCCAGCGATCTATCGATCCAGCGATCTATCGATCCAGCGATCTATCGATCCAGCGATCTATCGATCCAGCGATCTATCGATCCAGCGATCCAGCGATCCAGCGATCTATCGATCCAGCGATCCAGCGATCCAGCGATCTATCGATCCAGCGATCTATCGATCCAGCGATCCAGCGATCCAGCGATCCAGCGATCCAGCGATCCAGCGATCCAGCGATCCAGCGATCCAGCGATCTAGCGATCTATCGATCCGACGGCCCGGTGAGCCAG
>JAXIVJ010019987.1:0-16146 GCA_036785665.1 Chirona hameri | reverse complement strand
TGAAATCATGTTGTGTATTTCATGTCAGATTAAATTAAGACACACAACTCCAGCCATTTTGCAATAGTGACATATGCTGATGTTGAACGCTAGGGTCGGCGCATATTTCCAAAGGGGGTTCCTTTAGGGATCCTTTCGAAGTCAAGAAATGTCCAGACCTTTTGACCTCCACAATCATTTCCCATTGATATTAGCAAGCCAAGATCCCCCATGTCACGATGAATTTTGTCTTGTTTGAATCATTAGGGAAATAGTTGAGTAGGGGATACATGTTCTGTTACATGTTATTAAACAACTCATTTAAGGTGATTTAAAACAACCCAAACTTATGATATTTAGATATTGTAATTGCCACACATGGTCCATGACCCATGCTGTACATTTGTATATGCTTCATAGTTCATTGCAATGCCATTTTTTAAATTTGCTTGTCTCTTTTAGGAAATGTTGTAAAACATTGGTAGGGCCCAGAGAGGCATTGGTGGGGCCCAAATGAACATTATTAGTGATTGGGCCCTACCAGGCCTATAGAAAACGACTTCCCTGGCCGTCGCCGTTGACGTCGAAGCTCTTATAACTCCTGGTATCATCGTTATCTCTTTTGAAGATCCCCATTAGTACGCGGAAGGAGAAGAGGCCTGCTGATGTGCCGCCACTTTGACAGGTCTGGGCGCACATAGTTGGTGCCGATAGTTTGAAACGAGTAACGACGTCGTGCTCGTCGCGGGAACAGCACGCAATAGAAGTGCTGCTGTGTTGGGATGCCATTGTCCTATGCAAATATACATATAAAGGTAGACACTTGGCCAGCTTTGTGAGATGAGTTTATGAGGGATTGCGTTTTTGTACTCAGCACCATTGACTATTAACGGTTTGCTGTAAAAGAAGAAAAACGTATATGTCTTCCATAGTAGAGAACATTCGCAGCAATATTACACAATGTGATTACATGCATTTTTGTACAACGGAGCACTTCGGGGGTTATAATAACGCAACTGCTATATGGTTTTATGCAATCGAGAACATTCGCCCTGTTCTGAGATAGGTGTCGGACCGACCACAACGTGAACAGGGAACATTCGCCCTGTTCTGAGATAGGTGTCGGACCGACCACAACGTGAACAGGGAACATCGCCCTGTTCTGAGATAGGTGTCGGACCGACCACAACGTGAACAGGGAACATTCGCCCTGTTCTGAGATAGGTGTCGGACCGACCACAACGTGAACAGGGAACATTTGCCCTGTTCTGAGATAGGTGTCGGACCGACCACAACGTGAACAGGGAACATTCGCCCTGTTCTGAGATAGGTGCCGGACCGACCACAACGTGAACAGGGAACATTCGCCCTGTTCTGAGATAGGTGTTGGGCCGACCACAATGTGAACAGGGAACATTCGCCCTGTTCTGAGATAGGTGTTGGACCGACCACAACGTGAACAGGGAACATTCGCCCTATTCTGAGATAGGTGCCGGACCGACCACAACGTGAACAGGGAACATTCGCCCTATTCTGAGATAGGTGTCGGACCGACCACAACGTGAACAGGAGACCCGCTGGGAGTCCAACGCCGATTCCTGGCGCAGGAGGTGGTGTGCAGTTATATCGCCGCGCTAACTCGTTGCCGGTCGGTCGTTTTTATTTTGTGTTTGCATGATCAGTGTTCAATCGCAAGTGTTTTGCGCTCTTGCTAGCTTTGAAGCAATATAGAGGTTATTTGTACCTACCAAACCGATCGCTATGAATCGTTAAGTACATATCAGACTTGGGGTCAAGCTGGGTCGATGCAAAGGTCAATATTCGGTGACAGCGTGGTGCTTGATCGTATGATATTTTTGAAAGTGAACTGCGACGATGCTGTTTTCATATGCCGCACTGGGAAGGACAGCGTTAGCAATATACAATGTTATTTCTAGCATAATGTGAGGCACAGCTGGTGTCACAAATAAGTCGTTTGCTTAGCTCCACCTGTAAATGGTGGAGCTAAGCAAGAGCCTTCTGTATCTCAGCCGAAGATACAGAAGGTCGTAACTAAAATAACAACCCCATTTCGGAAGTACAATGAACACAATTATTCCTATATACCTATATATCACTGCAAGCGTGGTACCTGTGTTGTAAATATACTAAAGATATTATATAATAATATGTTTAGTAATAATATATTTAGCACATTTACAATACAGGTACCACGCCTGCAGTGAGAAGCCGAAAGTTCTAGACTTCTGATCCAGGGAGACACTCGACGTCTTTTCCGTCTTCTGCGCACTTGTCCGCCAGTTTTATCCTCGCGTTGCATTGACTTCGTTTCGAGCTGCACTCCACCCGCATCAATGCCATCGCTAATCCCTTCTTTGTGTGGAAACCCGCCTTCGCAATTAGTGCCTGCCTTGGGTGCGGAGGAGATGGGTATGGGGGGGGGGGGGGACGCGGTTCACCGGAGGGGAAATATTCCTGTGGAGTGAGAGTAGGGCGAGATGAACAAAGAGCGCGTGCGTTAAAAGCCCTGGGGCAAGCAGCTAGTTCCAGATTTCATGTCCGGGCTCTCTGATGGAAGAGTCACGCCACGAGGGACGGGGAGGGGGGGGGGATAATGATGGTGGGAGTAATGGGATTAGTGTATGAAGGAGTGATTGTGTTCTTTGACATCGATCGTTCAGTGGTCACGTTAGTAACTAATGGACAAGCTTCATGTCGCGTAAGTAACCTTTTTTTTAACTTTTACATATTATTTTTCATAAAAAGACGATGGTGATATTAATTTTTCTCAAAAAGTTGTATAAATACCATCACAAACTAATAACTCTATGTATACGTGTTGGCCTCTGATTGTTCATAATCGTGTGACGTCACACATGATGAATCAGTCGTCCGACGAACGCCATTAATAGGCAAGTGGGTATTTTTTTTCGGAGATTCAGCTTGTGATTAGTTGATGCAGTGCTAAAAATGGACAGAAAAAGGGAGATATTACTATTGTTTCGTTCAGAAATGTAAAAACGCAACAATAACTGCGCCAAATGCGGTAGGTATTCATCGGCTTTCCGATGTAAAACAGGAAACGAAAGCTGGGGTGTGCTGCGGCTCGCAGAAGTGGCCTTATTGTCGTGGCCATGCAGAGGTGGCCCTACTGCCCTATAAAAGCTCCCAAGTTCCTCGTATAATGTCACCTACCTCGCATAATGCCAACTACCTGTTGCTTGCTTAGCAAGCCAAGTACTGTATCGTAGGCATACGAAGCTGAGAAGTAACCGAGTGGGCGCCAAGCGCTCGTGAGGTTTCTCGTCAACTTAGTAGACACATTTACATTTGACCCGGGCCGACCCGGCCCGAACTGGCCCGACCCGGCCCGACCCGGCCCGACCCGGCCGGACCCAGCCCGACCTGGCCCGACCAGGCCATACATACGCTTTTCGGAAGCTAATAACTTTGCAACCACTGCTCCGATTGAGATCGGGTTTTCACCATTGGATAGAACCATCAAATCAATTTTGATTTTGTTATGGTGCGTTCTGATAGGGGTGGTACCACAGCGCGTGGCACCCGCAGACGTCTAAATGAACAAAAATCCAAACATGGCTTGATTTATCTAAGCATTCGTTTTTATACGTTGAAGTATGCAGCGCTCAGGACGTACCCCCTTTTAGCGCATTCGAGCAAGGAGACCATGTACAATTTAAGCAAACGGATTTTTTTATGTTGGCATGCATGGAGGCCTCGCAATTTGTATGGGGGCTAAAAGGACTAAAAGGAATATGTGTTACTACCACGTGTGCTCCCGTACCGTTTCATATTTCAAACCTGTTTTAGCTTTACCAGTGCGCGCCCGCTCGGTCATCGCCCAAAAAGGCGTTTTACTAGTTTTATAGGTCTATCTTGAAAATTTTCGTTATACATGGAACTTGGAAGTTTACCCCGGCTTTGACTGGGGTCCTCAGCCGAACGCCATTGACGGGGGGGGGGCGTTAAACGCCCCCTTGGTTATCTTCCGAAACAATGCTCGCAGCGAGACGCACAAGACGGCATTCGAAAGCTTTCAATGAGATGAATCTTAATAATGCAAAACAAATCCAAGTGAGGTCAAATGTCAGGTCACGGTCAGGTCAAAGGTCAAAATGGACGTATTTGAGTTTATGGGCCAAACTTTCCAGAAAAAGCGATCGATTACAACCATGATCACCCAAAGTGCTGCCAAAGGTATTATACACATCCCGCATGAGCTAAAGTGAGCTTATTGGCAAAGGTCAAGGTCAGGTCACAGACATTCACTATGCGCAAAATATCTACGAAAGTCATGCAACACATGTTTTATGGGTTATTTGCCACGTATAATTCGATAGTGATCGTCATTTTACCAACTGAATTCATTTACGTGAAGTTATTGTCAAGTTCAGGTCAAGTTCAGGTCACTGAAGGTCAACATTTGAAATTGATAAATATAAATAAAGAAGGCATGTGTAGGACCAGTTTTCTCTCAGGAATACAGTGCTGGCTTTCATTTGTCTGTATCTGGTCAATAAAAGCAAAACAAACGCAATTTCAAAATATGACGTCATTAGTTACCCATACTTTAGATGTCATAAGTCAGTCAAAAATGGAGATATCTGTTTGACATTTGGTATTTTAGTTGCCTTTGTATATTTCTCTGACACATCTTCCGCTTTTGTTAAATATTTAAAAACAAAATGATTTTGTGATAATTTTTCCCTAAAAAAGTGTTTTTGTTCATTTTTTTTTTGGTCAATTTTTTGTTTTGTTTAACCCGAGATGACTGGTTGGTCGCCCTTGCAATTTGCTATCTTTTGGAGTTTTTCGATTGCATTTGTTCTCAAATGTGGCATTTGTACGGCCTGGCAAAGTTTAGCTGATTTTGGTGTAAAACTCGTGTGTGTAGTGACGTCACTAAATTCGCTATAACTCGAGAGAGATAAAAAAATCGACGAAATGTCTTCATTTTTTTCACAAAAGACGTAACCGTGATTTATAAGAAGGTACCCGAAGTTATACGTTGATGGCGCTATTAGTTTTTCCGCTATTTATTTATTTATTTATTTCACGTCGTGAGGCATATCCGTAAACATACGGCTATTACATGCTCGAGTCAAATATTTGCTGGACTTGGGTAGTGGGACAACACACACACACATGTCATACATGATACAGAACACTAACACACACACACACACACACACACACACACACACACACACACACACACACACACACACACACGCACGCACGCACGCACGCACGCACGCACGCACGCACCCGCACCCGCACCCGCACCCGCACCCGCACCCGCACCCGCACCCGCACCCGCACCCGCACCCGCACCCGCACCCGCACCCGCACCCGCACCCGCACCCGCACCCGCACCCGCACCCGCACCCGCACCCGCACCCGCACCCGCACCCGCACCCGCACCCGCACCCGCACCCGCACCCGCACCCGCACCCGCACCCGCACCCGCACCCGCACCCGCACCCGCACCCGCACCCGCACCCGCACCCGCACCCGCACCCGCACCCGCACCCGCACCCGCACCCGCACCCGCACCCGCACCCGCACCCGCACCCGCACCCGCACCCGCACCCGCACCCGCACCCGCACCCGCACACGCACACGCACACGCACACGCACACGCACACGCACACGCACACGCACACGCACACGCACACGCACACGCACACGCACACGCACACGCACACGCACACGCACACGCACACGCACACGCACACGCACACGCACACGCACACACACACACACACACACACACACACACACACACACACACACACACACACACACACACACACACACACACACACACACACACACACACACACACACACACACACACACACACACACACACACTGCATCACAGTGGACACTTTGCACTGAAGTGCCTGCTAGGGCTCACGTTATCGCTCCAGGAGCTGGTTTCCGAGGCTATAATAAAGCTATTGCGAAAATTCATCAGGGGGGGGGGGGTTAAACGCCCCCCCCCCCCAAGTCAATGGCGGGTTAACTTGACCAAAGTCACGCGCTCAATCATTGCATTGGTGTTCGCACAGCAGTAGTGAGGTGCATTGCCTCAAGGTCATACAAGTAAGTACAACAAGTGTAAGGGTATACAATCATGTTCGTCGTCGGCGGGGTAGGGGGGGGGGGGGGGGGGGATGCGTCCTCAAGTTCAAATATCAGGGGGGGGGACGTTCTACCCAAGAAAGCAGACTTGCTTGATATTTGTTTGTGTTTACTGAATTCGTTCCAAAGGATATAAAACATAATTTATTTTTAGCTCAAATTACATGCAATTTGTAACCATATATCGCTGAGTCCTTTCTTTGTACTTAAAGATGTACTGTATGTAGGTTCATCATCATGGTGTATTGAAAGCAAAACAAAAACAAAACAATACAAACGGAGATATGGTGGGAATGTGCAAAAGCACGTAAGTGCTTATATCTTGGCACCATTTCCCACTCATACACATACATATATAGTATACACACACAACGCACATACACTACCCCTCCCCTCCCCTCCGTGCCTCCCTCTGGCCTGGTTATACACATTAAACCACGGCCGTACAATAACCACCAATTGACTTATCAAACGTCACTTACGTCAAATGCATCATCAAGCCGTGGCATTTAGCTGTCAAAACGTTTTGTAGTTCTTATATACTTCTGCACAGATGCAGCCACAGCCAAACCAGCAGCCTCATGCAAAGTATGACCGTACAAGACTACAGCTAGTTTGTCGCTAATACTTAATTTATTGTAATCTACTATCCAATTTAGAAGCGTTTTCTCTAGCTCTTCTCTTGGCAAAATATACTGAGGGCAGAACAATAAATAGTGTTTGACTGTTTCAGCAATTGGTTCACAGTTGCAATGCGGTGAGTCAACCTGAGGGGAATTTATCCTGAACAAGTGAGCATTCAAGCTAGACATGCCAAGTCTTAGTCGAGTATGTAGAATGTTATTTATTTTGTATCCTAAGCTGTAGTATAATTGCGGTTTAGTCAAATCATACATCTTAGCAACTGCTTGTTTGAAGGAACGATTACATGTTATTGTTTTGACATCTTCTGGAAGCCTGTTCCACCGTCGGATGGTAGCCGGAAAAAATGAATTTTGAAAGGAGGACAAACAGTTTGATGGTAAAGTTATGTTACTCGAGTTCCTAAGATTGCGGGCTGTAATTTCGTGCGTGTGGCTGGAATCACATCTAGAAAATATTGAGGAGCATAATACCAATTATGATATGGCAGCTAAAAGTTGGTACACAAGATTGGCTTCTGCTATGATTGAATGTCAAGATCTCAGGGTTGTGCTCGACTCAGATTTTCTAGACTGACTCGACTCTGACTCATTTTCGAAGAGACTCTTGACTCAACTCTGACTCAAGGCGGGAAATATTCTGTTTTGAGTCGACTCAACTTTGACTCATTTGCTGTTACCCCTGACTCAACTCTGACTCAAGCGGGGGGATATATTTTTTAGGCGACTCAACTTTGACTCAGTTGCTTTTACCCCTGACTCAACTCTAACTCGTGAAACCTTCTTGAGTCGACTCATTTTTTACTCACGTTCAACGGACTTCACGACTTTGATTCAAATGTATTTGACTTGCAAAAAGTCATTGGAATAGTATAGGTAAATACTTTTGTTTTGATTTACACTGGACCAAGGCACATGTATATTGCATTATCATAAATATCTACTGCATCCAGCTGCATTGTAGGATATATTCAAATACATATGTTCCCAATAGCAATAATGCTAATAATAATAGTAATATACAAATAATAATAATAATAATAATAATAATAATAATAATAATAATAATAATAATAATAATAATAATAATAATAATAATAATAATAATTATTATTATTATTATTATTATTATTATTATTATTATTATTATTATTATTATTATTATTATTATTATTATTATTATTATTATTATTATTATTATTATTATTATTATATTATTATTATTATTATTATTATTATTATTATTATTATTATTATTATTATTATAATAATAAAAAGAAGAAGAAGAAGAAGAAGAAGAAGAAGAAGAAGAAGAAGAAGAAGAAGAAGAAGAAGAAGAAGAAGAAGAAGAAGAAGAAGAAGAAGAAGAAGAAGAAGAAGAAGAAGAAGAAAAGAAGAAGAAGAAGAAGAAGAAGAAGAAGAAAGAAGAAGAAGAAGAAGAAGAAGAAGAAGAAGAAGAAGAAGAAAGAAGAAGAAGAAGAAGAAGAAGAAGAAGAAGAAGAAGAAGAAAGAAGAAGAAGAAGAAGAAGAAGAAGAAGAAGAAGAAGAAGAAGAAGAAGAAGAAGAAGAAAAGAAGAAGAAGAAGAAGAAGAAGAAGAAGAAGAAGAAGAAGAAGAAGAAGAAGAAGAAGAAGAAGAAAAGAAGAAGAAGAAGAAGAAGAAGAAGAAGAAGAAGAAGAAGAAGAAGAAGAGAAGAAGAAGAAGAAAGAAGAAAAGAAGAAGAAGAAGAGAAGAAGAAGAAGAAGAAGAAGAAAGAAGAAGAAGAAGAAGAGAAGAAGAAGAAGAAGACTCCCGCTCCTTCGCTCCTCCTCCGCCCCCCTCCTCCGCTACAAGAAGAAAGAAAGGAAAATTAACTGTTGTTGAATTCACGTTCTTAAACTACCTCAAGTCAATTTGTGATGCAAAGTTCTTTATTTCAGACATAAATGGCGTGTATGGTTCGTATAAACATTCCAGAAATATACTATGGTGATATGGTTATTATTAGGTTATATATACTGCAGTTAGCATGTCTATGTATGTATTTAATATTGTATCGCTTCACTTAAGATAAGGAGCATTCAGAAGAGTAAGTGATGTAGTGAAGTACTCCTTAAGATATTTGTTAGACAGAACATTTATTTATTATCAACAAATGATTATAAAGTTGGTTTGAAAAACACCCAAACTCACACCCTCACACTCTGGAACATGGTTTGGACGCCTATATTATTTAGTTGCTAGGATTTGTTTTTCTCGTCAGATGTGACTTTGACTCGTAAGAAGATGAGTCGACTCAACTTTGACTTGAGCAGCATGCAGGCGACTCAACTTTGACTCAAGCGACATCCATGTGACTCAACTGTGACTCAACTCAACCCCTCTATTTGTCTTAAGTGACTCGACTCTGACTCAAATTGAGTCCCTATTTTTCGTAAGCGACTCGACTGACTCAAGTTGAGTTGAGTCAGTTTTGAGTCAAATTTGACTCACCGACTCTGAGTCAAGCACAACCCTGCAAGCTCGTCCATTCATTCACCATTCATTCCAAGGCCTTAGATACAATTCAGCCAAGGCAGCGAATAGCTTGACGTCATGGGTACATCCATCAATATGCTGTGTTCAAACAGCAATCAGTTTTAGACTTTAGGTTTAGTCCCTTTGAGCCGCTGGAATTTATATAAATGAGTGCTATAGCAGCATGCTTGGTATAATTTAAATGGTTGAAAAACTCTCTACAATCCATGCCAAGTAAGTTTTTTGGAAATATATCATATACTACTATAAAGACTAGAACTACTAGAAATATATCATTGCTACTAGCTTGCTGGGCGATAGCGAAGAAGATTCGCGAAAATAAGTGTCTACGAACACTCACTAAAATAAGTCTCCCCTCCAGGGGCGGGTCCAGGGGCCAAGGAGTTTTTTTTTCTTCTTTTTTTGGGGGGGGGGGTGGGTGGGAGGGGAGTTGTTCTCGCCCACCCCGTAGTCCAGCCTATAGCTATATGCCGCCGCGGGTGGGGAGGAGAACCACTCCCCTCCGGGGCGAGGAACCGAATGACTTGCGCCAGTAGCCAGACTCGAACCCGGAACCCTTGGATTCCGAGCCACCCGGCCCCCTCCAAGGAGCCATAGATGTCAAGTGGCCAAGGTCCCGAAACCTTGGCCCCCACAAAGGTCCTGAAACCGTGATTTGCCCTCCCCTCCCCAACACGGCCGGACGTACAGCGGTTGACACAGCCCGCTCTACCCTCCCCCGCTCAACAACTTCTCGGTAACGGCCTGCTACCCAATGGCGGATCCAGGAGGGGGGGGGGGCATTAGGGGCAAATATCCCCTCACAGGAATATGGGTGGGGGCATTCAATACAAGTATGCCCCCCCCCCCCCCACGTTCCCCTGCATTGGCTGTAAGAAGTGATAACCCGCGCTCCGCTAGGGTGCAGAATCTGCCCCCCCCTCCAGGATTTTCTCAATAACTTGAAAACTATTATATATATCAACGTGAAACTTTACGTACCTCATGCTGCATCAATTCTACGTCTTTTAGCAGAATTTCAATGAAATTGGTGCTGCATTTTGGGAGATAATGACGTTTTGGGGACGTCATGTCATGCCATTTTTTTTTGTGTGGAAAAACAATAAATGTTTGACAAATCGTAGGAAATCGAGTGTTGAAGCAAATTGCAAAAAAAAGCAAGAAAATGACATTCTATTCAAAATGGCTATCTCACATTTTCAACATTTTGAGATCCCCCCCAAAAAAAATCGAAGAAAAAATCCGCAAAATCAACATTTTCAACGATATTTAAAAAAGCTGAATATATATTGCAAAACCAAGTATGGACGATATCCAAACCAAATTCCAAAGGAATATTTTATTTTTAACCGACTTATGGCTCCCTAAGTATAATTAACTAATGACGTCATTTTTAAGTTGCATTTTTTGGCTTTTATTGACCAGATACAGACAAAGCAATGCCACGTCTATATTTATGAGACAAAACTGGTCTAGAAACATGCCTATTTTATTTATACTAATCTATTTAAAATGTTTTCCTTATGTGACCTGACCTTGACCTGAGGGCCATAATATGGAATAAGGTTGTGGAAATGGGTGCTACTATCGACTTATACGTGTAAAATAACCCATAAAACATGTATCGTATGGCTTTCGTAGACCTTTTGCCAATAGTGACCTTTTGTGAACTGACAATTTTATCAGCACCTTGACCTTTGCTTACAATTTCACTTTCGGGTATGTGGGAAATTAATTATACCTTTGAGAGCACTTTGTGCGATAATAGTCGCAATCTAAGGCTTTGGATGGAAAGTATGGCCCATTAACTCAAATACCTTGATTGTGACCCTTGGCCTGGCTGTGACCTGACATGTCCCCTTATTTGGATAATTTCGCGTATGCTTTAGATGCGTCGCATTGAGAGCTTTCGATTGCTGCCTTGCGCCTCTCGCTGCGGTCATTGGATCGGAAGAACACGAGGGGGGGGGGGCGGCGTATTCGGCTGAATACCCCAGTGGGGCGAGGGATAATTAGGGAAAAAACTCCCCCCCCCCGGTTAATGACTGTTTTGCGCTGAGGACCCGACGCCAACCCCCCCCCCCCCCCCGTATGTTTTGCTCTCGCGCTGACTACCCGACGAACCGCCCCCCCCCCCCCGCTCAACGACTCTTCGCGCTGACGACCCGACGCTACCCCCCCCCCCCGTCAAACAACTTTTCGCAGATGAAGCTGAGTGTATTTTTTGCCCCCCCCCCCCCCAACTCCAACCTTATATCTGCCAATGCTGCAACCCCCCCCCCCCCCAGTCAACAACTTTTGTTTTTGACTGCGACTGTGACTGCGTCCCCCAGTAAAAAAAAAAATCCGTGGCGACGCCCCTGTATACAAGCATTGTCTGCTTGTTTCAAAGGGGAAAACAGGGCTGTACGTTGGCGCAGGCTGCTCATAAACCCGACATTTGATCAAGAACATTTTTTAACAATGGTCTTTTCAAAACTTTGTTAATTTGTTTGTACTGCAACTTTCTACAAAATGACTGAAGTTTAGTATATTATATTTATTTGGGTTAATTTTAAGCCAAAAAACCCACAACGTGAAACTTGTCCATTATACAAACTTTGCCACATTTCAGCGTGGAAACGCGAATGGCCCAACCCTAATACCATGAGGATCACTACCGTTCTAATGAAATAATCGGCAAGGAGTGGTGCCCCATTGTAATGTTGTTTGTCGCTTCTCCATCAATACCGACGAGTTTAAATTGGACATGCATGAAATGTACAAAAATAAACAACTTCGCTACTCCGCTCTGAATCTTGTTATCTTGTATATATCTTAGTATCGCATTAGCTTATCGCTCTGAATCTGATATTACCTATTAAGTAAAGGAATCACCCTGAATATCATCTGCGTGTAAGGCTATTATAATTTCTAACTAGTCTTAAGTCTATCGATTTTCTGAATTTTCCATTCGACGTCAGATTTGCCTCAGGCTGAGGATGCCAAATTAAAAGTATGCTTATAACGTTCCTTGTATTGCTGTGAGGTTCATGCGCCTAAAAGTTAGTTTTCTTATCAAGTGCGGAACAAAACTCACGTATGGCGGTTTGTAAAACCAATAAAGTCTTTGGTGTTTTGCTCGGCATTATCGTTGCTCTTTCTTCCAGAAAACAAAACTGAGTCGTTAAGCCTGATGGAGCGGAGGCACTAATCTAGCAGGGTTCATATCACCAACGTAGTGGCGATGTTTCACGGCAGCACAGCCGCGTGGCTGGCGGGTACTGATTGCCGTAACGTAGCAGCAGCAGACGCCCGTTACAGCGGCACCGATCTGATGACGGACGCGACGTGTGTCGCGTCGTGACGGTGTTTACGCGGCCTCGGGTGTTTCGGAGCGGGCCAATACAGCTTTATAAGCCATAGCCATATCATTACCATAACTGAAAACATAACACCCGTTGGTCTAGGTTAAACATGTAAAACATCTGTTTGGATTTGCTTTTCACGACCACGCTCAGATAGGATGTCGCACCGCACTGATGTCGCTATGTCTATTGATCAATTATTTGTATTTAAATAATGGGATTTCCAGTATCAGAATCATCTACAAAGCAAGTGTATAGCATGAGCCTTGAACGCTACCACATGCGACCGTTTAATGTCTACTCATCTGCCGAATAATGTAAAGGAAGTGTATCAGTGCAGGTCTCGACTCGGTCTGCCCAACCTTGACATTACCTGACCTGTTTGTGGCCTATAGATGGGCTTACACCAAATATACTTCAGATAATGGCAGTTAATTTGATCATTATTGTAGATTAAGTTAAGTTAAACTTCTATACTATGTATTACACCACGAGCAAGTATAAATTTGCAGTTAATCGACGAGGCGAAGCCGAGTCGATCAACGCATCTTTATACTCGCGAGTGGTATAATAATTTTATCCCACGCCGCTACGCTAAAAAAATCAGCACCAGCAGTGATATATTTTCGCAATATTTTCGCATTCCTAGCTCAGCTTTGTTACTGCCAGTAGTATATTGGTGTAATTTAAAACAAATTTGCCCATATTTACTAAGAATCGGTCGAAAGTTTACCAAAGCCCCACCCGAAGATTTCAGAGCCGTGGATTATCAGATTGATAATCACCATATGGTGATTAAATTCCGTGTTAACTGACGGTCGGTTAAAAAATAGTTTTAGCACGTGATTCAATGGCAAAGAGAGATGTGGGCGTGGGATAATTATGTATACGTGCAGGCGCATCCACAAAATCTTGTGCACCCTCTGGGAATTCAGCCTGGCTCAAGCTAGGGGCCTGGGGTTACCTACTGTTGGTCAAGTAATTTTCAGATTACTTACAGATAATCAATATAAAAAAAATACTAACCACAGAACAAAGTGCTATCATCACTTTCCCTATTATGATTATATGCCACATGATGGGGTAAAAGTCCAATCTTTGGACACGTCCTAACCTCAGACTTTCCATGCTATAAGAGAGCAGACAATACTGACGCACAGTGCTTTAGTGTGTCTGTATTGTTTACATTCTGATAGCATTAAAAGTCTGAGGTTAGGTGTGTACGGGGTTACAACAGTTGCTGACTGTACAGCACATCATACATGCCAAATGCTATTTCCTCATTACCCAATATCAATGAATAATGAATATAGGTACAAGTTCTATACTTCAATTTACATTTTTGTCCTAAACATTTTTAAAAGCTTTCATTCAACAGTGGATAATTTTACTAAAACAAAATAATTTTGAGCAAGTACCTACCAACACAGGATTATCCATCTTCCTTTACTCTGACTCGTCATTAAAGGGAAATAATGACCCTTCGATTTTTTTTAGCAGCAATTTCTTAGACTACCGTTATGGTTTTAAAATTATTTTATTCAAATTTAAGAATTAAATTAAATTATTCCAAAATTCAAAGTAGTAGTAAGTTTTGAAAAAAATGCAAAACAAGTACCTTGTGTACTTCATGAAGGTCATTGACAAATTCGTCCTTCCCTACCATTGTTTACATCGAGTGCGGTATTTTTGGAGGCTCTGTGACGTTTCCGATCAAACTGATCCGTGAAGCAATCCGTGAAGCATCCGTGATGCATGACTGACTATCAGTATAAGTCATGAATAACAACAACATGCAAACTATGCCAACTCGAATGAAATAAGGGCGGAATGATTTGAACCCCAGGCAAGCAAGTATTCGCAAAGCACTCGGCACTGCGCCACAGTAGCAAAAGGCGAGGGAAATGCATATTGGATACAATATTATTACGTCATAAGTTTCTGAAGTGTCAACTACTATGAAATACAGTGATAAAATACCTTTAATAATGATTAACAAGAAAATGAAAACTAAAAAAAAATACTTTGAATAAGTCTTTAATTAGCTTTCAACTCAAAATCAGATATATTGTGCAATGCTACACAAGAATGGCACCAGTGACGTCATTAACGAAGCTTGCTACGGGACTTGGGTATACTAAACGGGAATATGGGGTGATAGCCTTTGACGATACCCGCTTCTCAGCATATACTCAGGAACAACTCGCCACAAATGGTTAAGTGCGCCGAGAAGCATGACAATGACTTTGTAAACAAATCGCCGACGCTAAATAGGTCGCCGTCGATGTGCATCGATGAGCTTCCGATTTAATTGCCAGTTTTGTGTTATTGTTTGTTAGTTTTTTGGCGATTTTTTATTTTATTTTTCATGATAATATAAAGCATAGTGTTATATACAGCCACAGACAAATTATACAAAACTCCTAATGTTGAAAACAAATGAAGCGATTTTCACAAATTGAGGGTCGCAACCACTAACTATGCCGCCGTTGATGTGCATCGATGAGCTTCCGATTTTATTGCCACTTTTTCCAATCGCTGTTAGTTTTAGAGGATCGCCGGGCATATAATCACAACAAGCAGAACGCACAATATATTTTCCACTCCATTGCATAAAAAAGCAATACGGGAAAAGGCCGCAGTTTGATGAGAACCAAAAGTACTTGCAAGTACCGGTCGTTAAAACTGTGGAACGCTTATCAACTATAACTTGAAATATCTTTCAGTAGGGAAGTTTTCATTCAAAATGTGATGAATTTACAATATATTTTGGTCTCGTCTGGCGATTTCAAGTGCTAACTCCATTTTTGTGGGAAAAGGTCATTGTTTCCCTTTAATCACCAAATATCCATGTTTCAAAACCAAAGCAAATTCAAACAATGGAATCGAATAGTCAAACAAGTTCAACTTCAAGCTAATCAAGGCCATAAATATAAGGTAGAACCATCCCTGCTGCGCAGTATCTGCCATGACGTCATCGATGGCATACTTATATCCAACATAGCAAGCTAAATATATGAAACACTACTTCGCAAGTGACACATGTAAAGTACATCATCAATAATGTATGTTAGACAGTATCAAGTCTCATATTAATGACAGGTGACAAGGTAATGACAAGGTAATGCATTAATGACAAGGTAATTTACCGGTGACGTCACCGGGGGGATTTATTGAACAGCTTTTAGGCATTGTGATGACAACAGCCTGCAAGCTAATCACACAGTCTGAGGGTGGCGTACCCTTGCCTGTGGTGGCGTTACCATCAGAATCTTGAAATATCACTTGGTAAACCTCAAACGACCGAGAAAAAAAATCAGATTTCGCAATGGGCCGGATAATTTTGTGAGGTATTTCCCAAGGCAGACGGGGGCCGCTGTTAAAATTCTGGCCGGCCGTTCGCGGCCCCTATGTTAAAGCAATGGAAGTAGCCCCGCCACGATCGCGGCCCAGAACGTTAGAGACATTTCAGGAGACGTATTTTTGGCGATAA
>JAXIVJ010019986.1:0-16151 GCA_036785665.1 Chirona hameri | reverse complement strand
TTGCGACTGCATGCTTGTAAAGCGTCTCAGCTCATCGTCCGGCTCATCTCTGCGTAGGCATCCACTGGTGTGTTGTGTACCATGACTGCTGCAGCGATGCGTGGAAATCTACGGCATAAACCTCATATATTCGTAAGTTAGCGTTGGCAAATGACAAAAGAAAAATTGGTTTCTGACTTTCCTTTTCTATTTCCATTTTATTGCTACGATTTCAAACGATCAAATGTTGAGAGTTTCTTCCCAACTTTCGTTGTTGTAAAAAGACATTCGTGTGATCCCTCACAGGAGGATACTACTGAGTTTTTAGAACGTGATCATTTTTTTAAGATAATATACATAAAGACATAAAAGACATGGACATAAATTTTCAGTACAACAAAGAGCCTCATGGGCCCGTCCTGGGTTGTACGGCACACATGGACGTGAACGGCACACATGTGACAACGGACATGAACGGCCACATACATTGCCTCGCAGGGCACCATATCTTGTAATACACACTAACCATTTTCAGAATTTAACATCCAGTACATATACATCGTTAACACTACAGCGTCCTGCACACACGAACCTCAGAATTTAGCAATCTACATTCACAAGACATTCAATCCATACAAACGTTGTAATTACACTACTCCCACACATACACAATCTTCCTTTTCAAAATAATCCTTCCTTGTAAGCAACCTATTTCAATTAGTTATGTTCTTTTATATATTCACATATCTGCATCACTATAACTAAGACTAATCCCAGGAATATTTATAAACAAAACCCTTTTCCGCAAAATATTTGTCAAGCACAGCTTTGAAAGAAACTAATGTGGCTGCACTGATTACCTCACCTGGTAAATTGTTCCAATGGCTCACAGCCCTTCTACTGAAAAACGACTGTCTTAATCTAGTCCTGCTTTGTTTAACAATAGGTTTATACTGATGGCATCGCCCTCTTTTCTCCCTATCAAAATCAAACAAGTTCTTTAAATACTCAATCTGTTGACCATTTACAAACTTAAAAACTTTAATGAGATCCCCCCTCAATCTTCTGTATTTAAGTGAGAACATATCCAATGTTTTAAGCCTATCCTCATATTCTAAATTACTAATACCGTTAACCATTTTCGTTGCCCTTTTTGTACCCTTTCTAGTAACCAACAATCTTTCTCATACGTTGGAGACCAAGCTTGAACACAGTACTCTAAATGTCGTCTAACAAATGCACAATCAAGTTTAGTTATCACCTTATCACTTTTATAAGAAACATTCCTGTAAATGGCACCAAGCATCCTTAGCGCCCTTTTTCTAGCTTTGGTTACCTGGTCAGATGCAGACAGCTTACTGTTAACTATTACCCCTAGGTCCCTTTCCATTACCGTCTGTGACATCTTCTGTCCCCCCCATTTCGTACGAAGTTCTTCTTTTTACTCGGCCTACATGCATAACTTTACATTTGTTAATATTAAATTCCATTTGCCATGTTTCTGACCATTCAACCAACCTGCCAGATCCGACTGGAAAAGATCCTGGTCGTTATCTCTCCTAATAACCCTGAAAACTTTAAGATCGTCAGCAAATTTTAACACTTTACTGTCTACACCATTCTCGATTGTATTTATGAATATTAAAAATAAAATGGGCCTAAAACTGAGCCTTGAGGCACCCCACTACGCACATCTCTCCATTCATATTTGACCCCATTTAGTAAAACTCTTTGCTGCCGTCCTGAGAGCCAAAACTCGATCCAATCAAGCGCCTTGCCGCTTATTCCGTGGCTTTTTAGTTGTAATCCTAATCTTTTATGGGGAACCTTATCAAAAGCTTTACTAAAATCAAGATACGCTACATCAAGCTGTTCACCCCTATCAAAACTATTGGTTGCCACATCCAAAAACTGCAGAAAGTTGGTCAAGCACGAATAACCCTTCCTGAAGCCATGCTGAGTGTCCCTAATGATTTTATATGCATCCAAATATTCTACTATTTTATCTTTAATGATTGATTCCAGTACTTTGCAAACCAAGGAGGTACCATAGGTTCCATCTAGGAGGAGGTAAGACACGGGCATAGTTCCATCTTCATAGTTGAGAGTTACTTTAGTTAGTGACACTTTTTTTCGACTATTTTCCGAACTATTGAGACTCAAGTCATTTGTATTGTTATTTCGTAATTATGCCAAGTCTCAAACAAGGGTTAAACTTAATTGATGAAAGAATATAATATGTTTACAAAATTGCGGTTTGGTGGTAATTAGCAAGATAAGTATTGATAGGTCAGTTGTGATGAGTCTCCACTGACTGAAACTTTTCAAAACATTCAGAATGATTCAGAATGATTATGTGGCGTGTGACGCTATTGAACGCAATAGACTCGCCCGCGCAGCCCAATCCGGCGGCCAGGCCGTGCGGCTTGGCTTTGTCCATGTGTGTGCGGCACGCGGGTCGGAAGCGGCGGCGAATCGATGCTGGCACATCACAGCGCATGCGCAGACCGACCTGTGATCTATGACGCTGCCAGATATAGTAACTAGTATGATGGTATGCTAAACTAAACGAATGGACTCTAAATGCATTTTGTCTTTACAAACGGCCAATTTTGTATCATAAACTTGTTATGAGCTCAATACATGTTTCCATAACTATTGAATAGTGATAATATCGTCTCAATCAGTGATTTATTTCTTTGAATGTATAATATACTAAGACTTGTATACCAAAACTTTTTAAAACATTTCAGAACTTTTCAGAATCTTTTCAGCGCAATAATCCTTCGTGAAAACGGCTAATATTTCATTTTGATACTCATATCGACACACGGAAACGTTGAATAGCGAATGGTATATAGGAACTCCTGTGCTAAATGCATGAGACAGATTTCAATGTGACATCTTAAAGAATGACCAACCAACGTATGGTTTTTCAAAGACAAAACGGTTATCTTGTGGGATATTATACATGTGTCGGTCACATGCCAGCTCATCCTGAGAAAGACGGTTACGGCTTATCGCTCTGCCAATCACCAAATGGGGATACAGCTGTGACTGATGCGGGACAGAGCAGAAACAGATTATATCTAACACATGATAAAGCAGTGTGTAGGCTATTGCCTAAGTGATGTTTCCTGGGAGGCATTCGATGATGAGGTATATGTATGATAAGATAATTTGATGAGATGTACTTTCTTTGGCTTGATCTTTTACTTCCTTTTATGCATGGAATGAGTTCATATTGTTGGTGGCAGTTCATGAATGGTGGTGGGATGAAACAATGTTAGATATTTGTATGTTGTCCTTCCTTTCCAATAAATTTCCGTTGGGAATTGTATTTCAGCCAAAGAGTGAGAGTCAGCCATTCATCAATGTGTACCCGGTGTTGTAATGTTGCAAACGCAATTAGCATACCATACTTGTGTTGCCCAAACATAGTCGTACTTTCGCTTGCTAGCAGACAGCAGGTTTTAAGATGGAATTCAGTCTGGCCGAGTAGCCCTAAAAACGATGCTCGCATCAAACGTGCTATTGACTCTGCCAACAGGGACAGCTGTCTGCCAGTTATGTCCATTTCGTCTCCTAAGACGACCACTGTTGCCACTGCACTTCAGGATCGGCCGTTGATGAGAATAAACAGTCTTTCTCTGCATCCTGTCAATAGTTAAACGGTCTCTCGTGTTCTTCACTGTTCCTATGAGGAGGCTTGGCGAGCTTCGACCCAATTGCGGAGCTTCTAATTCGTCGCTGGGATTTAGTATTTACCTTCATTGCATCTATTGTCAAAAACGCATTGTTCGCCAAGCGTCTTCAAATTTCAAAATGAAAATATAAATAGGTCCCTTCGGTGTGAGATGGTTAAACTATATTAGTGGCAGGCTCCTGGCTATCCCTATTAGTGGCAGAGGAGGGGGATTCGCCCCCCCCCCCCCGGAGTTCTCGAGTTCCAGCCGGCGATTTTCAAAAATCAAACGGCGTTCGATTCCCCTCAACACGATCTACATTTCTAAAAAAAATAGATGTCCTAAATCTTTGATAGGGGGTCAACAGGAGGGGGGGGGGGGGCAAAAACTGCAAATTTTAGAGGTATTTTTGATACAACACACCTGCCATGTTTATCAACCGATTTTAACGCAACTAATGGGGATCGATAGATATTGAACTGGAGATTGATATATGATGGTGAATTTTGAAAATTGAAAAATCATAGGCGTTTGCAGGTCACTAAATATGGAGGTGAAGTAAATGCGTAATAAAACTTTTTTGTTTTTGTTTTTGTAAATGAAATGGTGCGTTATTGTGACATCAGCACAACAGTTATGTATAAAGCATGTTTGTGTCCATAGGCGGTGACAGGTTAGTGAAAACGGGAGGCCAAATAGATACAAAATTAACCGAAGGCAAGCTGCTACCAAACAATATAAATAAGTTACTGATCATAGATAGTTCCTTTTTGCATGTGGTACTTCATCATAGGCGTATCCAGGATCCAAACTGGGAAGGCACAAGACCTTTTGATAGGTATATTTTCCGCAATTACAATACTAACTAGTCAAAAGTGACTTGCAACTGTTGACACTTGCAACTTCAATTCACATTTGTTACCCCCATTTGCACCCTACTCGGAGTAGCTTATTATCCTATAATTGTTCGCAGACTACCCACTGGTGCGTGTTTCATCCAAAAACTGCAGTATGTTATGTCATTGTAGACCCATCATGCATCTTAGTTTCCTTGCAATAATATGACCCCCTTTCTATGATTCCTGAGCGCACCTTTGCAAAAAAATGACTTCATTCCCTCACCCTGCCTCATATGTGCATATATCATTATAAACTAACTGTCGCCGTAACAGCGCCGTAATCACTGGCATATCTTCATCGCCATGCCAGTCACCCCTCTTTTCCTGTGCCTGAACACGCCCCTGCAACTCTATATGTAATAAATTATGCAAATAATGCAAGGAGAAACTATCTTTTGCATCTTTATAGTCCCCTATAGTTATATATATATATGTCCCTTACATCGCTTGACTGCCAGTCAAGCGTTTCATAC
Source organism: Chirona hameri (assembly GCA_036785665.1). Classification (NCBI taxonomy): domain Eukaryota; kingdom Metazoa; phylum Arthropoda; class Thecostraca; order Balanomorpha; family Balanidae; genus Chirona; species Chirona hameri. The sequence goes on along the minus strand of JAXIVJ010019986.1, from coordinate 11,114 downwards.
TTCCTGGAAACATCCCGTTTTCAAGACCCCGAAACCGCCTCTGCTGTGCAATATGTATTATAGTCCACTAACATAAACTAATTTGCACCTGTTTTAATCACCGTAAACCTATGTAACTCCTTCATAACTGAGGCAGTTAGGAAGAAGCCGTGAAGATCGCATCTCCGTATTATCGCCAAAGGTCGCCGAAAAAGGGCCCTGGAACCGCCTCTGTTAAGGTTAAAAACTCAAAACTTTGATTTCATATGCGGAAATAAATTCCAGGAAAATTCCCAAAATTGCATGGACCTGCTCCAAGCCGTTCCGGAGGTATCCGCGAAAAACCTGAGGGGTGGGCAGAATCTGCCCCCCCCCCCTTCCACCTGCCACTAATAGGGTAAAATGAACGTTCACTGTCACTATGTGACCAGGCATCATCAACTGATATGTATTTTATATACTATACAACTACACAAAATATTAGTCTTCAACCACTGTTTTGAAATTAAAGTGGTATGTCACAAATTATTCATGAAAATCACTGTTGATAAAACAGCATCTCTTGACTTAGTGGCTGTTGAATGGCTGCAGCATGCCTTTGAACACTACTGACGAATGGCTTCTAGACAGCGACCAGAGATTTTAAAATAATTGTATCGATTTGAAACGCTGAAAATTAATACTAATTTGAGGCATGTGAAGTTATTCCGGTCGGCCGGTAGTCCCGGTAGTCATGATGCAATACGATGATTAAATCGCTGAGATCGCTGAGATCTGGTCCTCACCAATGATCGCCAGAAGAATACGAACTGTACGACTCATTAATCTCGAAAGTGGTGACAGTTTGTAAGCATGTGGCCCGACTCGAGGCTAAATTTGTAAACAGGCATGTGTCAAGGGTTTTGGATTATTTCACGATCACGCTTTGGACTGGAGTATTTAGAAGGCTGGTGTTCTTACGCATGCAGTTATGACCAAATCGCCACAACTTTGCTTGATTAGGCATTTGATTATAGGTAACAAATAGCTAATCCAAGAGGCAAACCCTGATTTGTTTTATCTTAGTCTGTACCCTCAAGTTAGGCATATCCATTGGTAGCTTTATTAAGGTTGAATATTATTGAAAACATTTCGCTCGTCGAGGATAGTATGTATAATCAATAAGCATCGGTCATACATTTGTTTGCCCAGCCTAATGTTTTTGTTTGTGTTGCAAGTTATGCATTCAGAAGGCGGTTGAGTATTTTCTCCAAAGTAGAAGGATGGCCTATTGTCCTATTCTCCTCTAAATACACCCCTCCAGTTCCACCCCCTCCCCCCAAAGTGGAGGGTCAGGAAAACCGGCAGTGCCGTGCTGCCCTGGGTGGTATAGGCAGTCTCGCAGACAGGGGTGGTAAGTGGTCTATCTTTAGGGATAAGGTCGGGGACAAAATTCTCCTTCTGTACTCTGGGGACAAAATGCCAGTAAAAATAATTACTATGCCATTCCTGGGAAAATTTACTAAGCGATCATGTCCTTGGAAATACTGATCGTCAAAACCAATTCAGATGTATTATTCACTTAATCATCATATTCATCACATCAGTATGTATGTACATTTACATTTTTTAAATTAGTAGTTGCGTTTCAGCTCTTGATTGCCAATAATTTAGTTTCACCCATATTTCCGACGACAAAATATATGCCAGTTATCTAGTCGACAATTGATTTTGTACTCCGGCCCCGGCCCCGAGGTCCTTCCTTCTGCATTTTCAATGGAAGTGAGTCTACTGTCAGGACAGTGGATTTCACTGTTTTACCAGTGGGGCTTGAAGAGTTCTACTATAAATAGTAGAAAATCCGGTGCATTCAGCGTGACTATTCAGAAGTATTTTTTCGAAATTGCGTCGTTTATGGCGCAATCATGACAGTTGATTCTCATTCTGTCGCACTGACACTATTGTAATGCAACTTTGAGTTTGTCATGTCGTTCGTTCATGTCGATACGGAGTATGATTCACGGTGAACCGTATAGACGGTTATTTTAGTGTTTTATCCTTTGACAAACGTGTCCATATTGTGAAATGGTAAGTGGAAATTTAGTTAAAATGGTTGAAATGTTCCGTGTGATTACTAAGTATAAGTATATTAAATTATCTTCATCTGTATATTTTTTTTCCTCATCTTCCTCATATTTTAGACATAAGTTTTTATTTGGATAAATTGCTTAGTCGAAAATTGAAAATCTTTTAAAATTGCTGTTAATGTTCAAAATGGTCTTGAAATCACTAGTTTCATTGTATTTTGACCAACTTGTGAAATTATTGGTAATCTTTGACTAAGGTACCTGTCAGTGTGCCGTGCTATGCACAGTATGGCAGCATATGGTAACATCAGAAAAGCAGCGGCATCGTGCACCACAGCAGAATTCCATATTTCTTCTGACGAAGCCGTTAAACTAAACTTAACCTAACCTATTAATAATAATAACAGCTTAGTCAGAATACATTTTGGCTTTGTGCACCACAACACAATTTCCATATTTCTTCCGACAAAGAAGTTAAACTAAACTTAACCTAACAAAACCTAACCTAACCCATTAATAATAATGGCTTCGTCAGAAGAAATATTGAAATTTCACTCTGGTCCACAATACTGCTGCCTTTCTGATGTTACCATATGACGCTGTGACGTCATACCATGCTACCATACTGTGCATAACAGAAGAGTAGTCAGCTGACGGTAATATTACGACAGACTGAAAAGTGGGTTATCTTTGACTGTCTACAAGATGGTCTGTGGGGTCTGGGGTAGGTTCCGCAGCGCAGCGGCCAGCGAGCGAATGCGAGCTGAGCGTTCTAAACATGGGGCCCTGGAACAGTAATTGATGTAAAGGTTAGGTCAGGTTTGATTATGTATCGTTTTTGGTGATGTCATAGCTTTGGTATTACTGGTACACTTTTCTGTTTGTTGTAATAATACTCTCTTCTTTTATCAATGAAGTTTAACCCTTGTTTGGACTTGGCCTAATTAAGAAATAATGATACAAATGACTTCAGTCTCAAAATTCGGAAAATAGTCGAAAAAAGTGTCACTATATTTTGGCACAAACCTTCGTCAGGTGACTGATGAATCAGTGATGTCACCTGATGACAGTAGCGTACCCAGGATTCACTCCAGGATGGGGCAATTTTTCCTCAGGGGGGCATAAAGTACCCCCACCAAAAAAAAATCACCGGATTTGGCCCACTATATTTTTAAAAGGGCACATTTTCACCATTCTTCTCTAAAAAAAAAATACCAAAAGGGGCACGTACAGACCTTCAGAGGGGGGGGGGGCAATTGCCCCGTTTGCCCCCCCCCCCTTCCCCCTTGTGTACGCCTATGCCTGATGAAAGTTTGTGCCGAAATATAGTCACACTTCTTTCGACTTTTCTCCGAATTTTGAGACTCAAGTCATTTGTATAGTTATTTCTCTTTTCTTTATTAGGGACCTCAAGAACACCATTAACCGGGGAGGTGAATTACTGAACTATTATCTAATTGGTAAAGAGAAATAATTACCTTTGCCCACAACAATGGAGTTAGTACTTGAAATCGACAGACGAGGCCAAAATATGATGTAAATTCGTCGCATTTTGCATATAAAAATTCCTTCCGAGAGATATTTCAAGTTAATCTTGATAAGCGTCCCACACTTTTAACGACCGGTTCTTGCCAAGTACTTGTCGGTTTCCATCAAACTCCAGGCTTTCTCCGTATTGCTTTTTTACGCAATGGCGTAGAAAATATATTTTGCGTTCTGCTGTTCTTCCGTGGTATATGGGGAAAATCTGAATATGAGCGGCCCGGCCCGGCCCGACCCGACCCGCGTGGCAACGCTTTTGAGAAGTTCATATCTCTGCAACCACACGTCCGATTGACAAGCTGACTTCTTTGCTGAGCAGCCTCATCCAACCTACCCTGTTTGAGACCAGTGCCGACTCGTGTGGGTGACTACCACTGCGCGTGGCGCGAGCCGCATGAGGGGTGTTGAAAAGTGTTTTATCGCAAAAACTCTGCAACGGCTGAGCCGATTGTGTGCAAATTTGGTGTGTGGTTAGGGACCCCACAGCCGCCAGTATCCCACAAATCAGGGATGGGGTGCCTATGCACGTGCGCACGTGCTTACCCTTATTCTATATCTCAAGAACGGCTGAGCCAAGAATCTCAAGAACGGCTGAGTGTTCAAAATTGGTGTGTGGTTAGGGACCTCTCAGCCGCCAGTTTCCCACAAGTAAGGGGGGTGTCTCTGCACGTGCGCACGTGCACACTGCACACCACTGTTCTATATCTCAGGAACGACTGACCCAATTGTATTATAATTTGGTGTGTGTTTAGGGACATATCAGCCGCCGCCTTTCCACACTGCACGTGCGCTAATTCTTAAATTTAGATCACATCATTTTAATACCATAACGGTAGCCAAAGAAATTGTCTCTAACAAATCAAAAGGTCATTATTCCCTTGAAAGGAAATAGTTCACCTTCAACATTAGTTTTAAACTGAGATAGCAATTGTGTAGCCCGTGTTGGGAAGCCCCTATCTGCAAGTTTTCTTGACTGAAAAGACTTTCCAGCCGAATATATTAGATTTTTTGGCGAAGGAATGCGGTGCTGGCGAAAGAATGTTGTACTGGTTCTAGCCCGGGCAGAGGCTATACCATCAGCCAATCAGCTTGCAGCTGGTGCTAGCAAGCGAACCGCTGGCCGCCGGTTGGCACATCTCCAATGCGAGTCTATCCTTACGCGACTACTTTCGAATCTGATTGGCTGAACCATTGTTTACATTCGCGTTACGTCAGGACTCTGACTCTGCGAGTATGCATATAGTTTTGATAAACAATACAAATGTACGGCCTTCTGTCCTGAATCGGCGCGATTCAGGACAGGCGTATATATAAAAAATGTATGAAAAATGGCGTATAAGGCCATTTTTGACAATATAAAAGAAATTGTATTAAAAAATATCATCAAATCGTGTTTGGTAAAAAAAAAACAAGGTGAACTATTTCCTTTAAGACACCTGTGCTAGGTGTCCAGTGTTGTCCGTTTTGTGTATATGATCGAGTAGTGTTGAAATTGTGAGTGTGTTGTAGGCTTGTTTTAGGTCGAGGAAGAGTGCTGCAAGTGTGTTGCTTAAGTGCAAGTTATTTTTTGGATATCTGCTGTGCAGACTTGTGCTTGATTCCGTTTAACCCTATTTGTAACAGGGGCGGATTCAGCCCCCCCCCCCCCCTCATGTTTTTCGCAGATATCTCCAGAATGGCTGAGAGCAGGCCCATGCAATTTTGGGACTTTTCCTATAATTGAATTCCGCATTTGGAGTCAAAATTTTGAGTTCTTAATCTGAACAGAGGCGGTTCCAGGCCACGGTTTTGGGAGGGTTCGGCGGCGACATTTGGCGATAATACGGAAATGTGATCTTAACAGTTTCTTCCTAATTGCCTCAAATATGAAGGAGTTACATCGGTTTACGGTGATTGTAACAAATTAGTTGCAAATGCAAATTGGTGCAAATTAGTTGATGTCAATAAAATATAATAAAAATTGCATGGCAGAGGCGGTTTCAGGGGCTTGAAAAAGGGGGGTTTCCAGGAAGTATTCCATGCTTGTCGGGAAGCCAATAGAGCAATGTAAGTGGCATTTATAGCTACCAATATGTAAAAGATAGCTTCTCCTTCCATTATTTGCATAATGTATTACATATAGAGTGGCAGGGGCGTGTTCAGGCACATGAAAAGGGGGTGACTGGAATGGTGATAACGATATGCCAGAGATTACGGCACAATAGACGGTTAACTTATAATGATATATGCACATATGAGGCCAGGAGAGGGAATAAAACCATTCTTTTGCAGAGACGCGCTCAGGAATGGAAGAAAGGAGGTAATATTATTGCAAAGAAACTAAGATGCATGGGCCTATAATGACATAACATACTGCAGTTTGTGGATGAAACACGCACCACAGGGTACTCTACGAACGATTATGAGATAATAGGCGAGTCCAGGTAGGGCAAAAAAGGGGTAAGCAATGTGAATTGAAGTTGTAAGTGAAATAGTCACTGTTGACTAGTTAGTATCATAATATCGGATAATATACTTATCAAAAGGTCTTGCGCCTCCCCAGTTTGGATCCTGGATGCACCTATGATGAAGTACAATATGCAAAAAGGAACTAGCTACGACCAGTAACTTATTTATAGTGCTGGGTAGCAACATGCCTGCGGTTAATATTGTTTTTTTTCTATTTAACCTCCCTTTTTCACTAACCTGGTACCACCTATGGCAAAAAAAGAAGATTTATAACTGTTTTGTCTAATCTCACATTAACATACCATTTTATTGTTACAAAAACATAAAAAATAGTTGTATTCCGCATTTACTTCACCCCCATATTGAGTGACCTGCACACGCCTATGTTTTTTGAATTTTCAAAAGTTATCGCCATATGCCAATCTCCAATTAAATATCTATCGATTCCCTTTGGTTGTGTTAAAATCGGTTGATAAACATGACAGCTGTGTTGGATCACATTTACCACTAAAAATGTTTGCCCCCCTGTTGCCCCCCTATCAAAAATTTCGATTTTGTATTTTTATAAATGTAGATCGTGTTGAGGGGAACCAAACGACGTTTCATTTTTGAAAATCGGAGGGGTAGATCTCGAGATCTCCGGGGGGGGCGGAATCCGCCCCCCCCCCTGTTACAAATAGGGGTAGCCAGGAGCCTGTTACAAATAGGGTTAAGCGGAATCGATTCCGATTCTATGCCAATCCAGATGGGTCTTATTTCGATTCCGATTCCAATATATATTTTACTAGGAGAATTGATTCTGAATCCGATTACAGGGCACCTAAGAAGCTTGATTCTGAATCCGATTCCATTAATTCCAATTTGATTCCACTCTGCATAGAAATGTCCAATTATACGTACATCTTGTACTAACGAATCAAATGACACAAGTAGCAATAGTAAATGTATTACACAGGTATATTTTATATGGCTATTGTGATGTAAAGCTTCAAATATTGTCATGGATTGTGTTGAAAAACTAGCCTGTGCTGCAAAATCGTAACAGTTCAAAAACGTCAAACTCTAATGAAGGTTCAAAACAATATAATGTCTAGCCATACCTATAATTATGAGGCATAGATATATTTTAAGCTGCTATTCTGCAATACCTATGATACACAAGGAAATAATTGTATGGAAAATATGAGAATATTATAGAATATATATGGTACAATAAGCATAGCATTCCAATAAGGCAAGATCGTTGTATGTCTCCACCGAAATAAGTATACCAAGCATGTTTATTGACCCTCATTAGGTAAAACATCATCTTCTGACTTTGCTTCAGCTATGTATGTTCAAAGAAACAAATTTACTTCGGGAAAGTTTAAATTCATGCTCTTGTACGAAACGATTTGGTCTTGTCATCATGGTCTTGTACGATGTGTACGAAAATGATACGGAATCTCTTGAAATCGTCATTTATTCCGATTCTGATTCCATCATTTTATACAATTGATTGATTCCACCTGATTCCGATTCCACCCAGATGCCAATGGAATCGAATCCGATTCCGATTCCAGCTCAAACGGATGTGATTCCGGAATTGGATTCGATTCCTCTGGAATCAACCACAAGTCTGCTGCTGTGAGTTTAACCAGGTTGTCAGTTGTGCTTCGTTCTGGCAAGAAGCCTGATTGGTTGTTTGATATGATGTTTATTTATTTGATACAATATAGCAGTCTTTCTCGAATCATTCACTCACATATTTTGTGGTAACACCTGGTCAGTGATATTGGCTTGTAGCTTTCCGTGAGAGTTATATCTTCGTTTGGTTTTAAAATATAGGGATGATGTGAGCATGCAGCCAGGTGTTAGGGTATTCATGTGAAGTAAAAAAAATGACCCCAGCTGAGCTGGGTCATTTTTTTGCTGTGCTTCTTTTGGTCGGAGCCACTCAAAACACTACTACCACCCCTGCTCGCAGAACCAACCTGTTTGTGGTGGTAGCTCACTCTGCAGTGAACTTAGTGAGAAGTGAACTGAGTGGTAAGTGGTAACTTTCAGAAGAAAAAAACTCAAAAAGTATTAGAAGGTAATACTTTTTGTTTTCACGAAGGATTAGTGCGCTGAAAAGATTCTGAAAAGTTTCTGAAAGTTTTTAAACAAAAATTGGTATACAAGTCTTAGTATATTATACATTCCAAGAAATAAATTACTGATTTAGGCGATATTATCACTATTCAATAGTTATGGAAACATTTATTGAGCTCATAACAAGCTTATGATACACAATTGGCCGTTTTTTAAAGAAAATATGCGTCTAGAGTCCATTCGTTCAGTTTAACATACCGTCATACTACTTACTACATCTGGCAGCGTCATGGATCACAGGTCGGTCTGCGCATGCGCAGTGATGTGCCAGCATCGATTCGCCGCCGCTTCCGACCCGCGTGCCGCACCCACATGAACAAAGCCAAGCCGCACAGCCCGGCCGCCGGATCGGGCTGCGGGAGCGCGACGCGTCCAATAGCGTCAGACACGCCACAGAATCTTTCTGAATATTTCTGATAAGTTTTGAAAAGTTTCAGTCGGTGGAGATCTGGTATCACAGCTGAGCTATCAATACTTATCTTGCTTATCACCACCAAAACGTAATTTTGTCAACATATTATATTCTTACCAACATATTACAAAATTCTGAGACATTTCTAGCCAAAAATCGTATGTAAAAGTTGTGTAGTTAAGGAATGGATCGTCAAAACTTTTCAAAATATTTTAACCAGTTTTAAAAAGTTTCGCACAATAATCCTTCGTGAAAACGGCTACTATGCAATATGCAACATATGCCCATGCAATATACAACAAACACTTCTTCCTTTTTACTGTTACTGCACCATATCTGAGCACCAATCAGTGCAGTTGGTAGGTCACGTGACTGGCGCCAGTGACACTGGATGACATTGTCTGCCATACACTCTCCCATAAGTTGGTCGGCTGATGACAGCACAGCTGACCAACTCGGAGAGTGAGCTGACGAGGGCGTCGGATCAACTTCGCACGTGGTCCGCACGGAAGTGGATGCTTCTGCTTAGGAGCCGGCCGACAGGCGGCAACAAAAATCAATCGCCCTCACCATCGCGCAGGGTACGACCGGTCAAAGTGTCCAAGTCGGACTCCTCCAATATTCATTCGGCAGTGATCAATTAAACGTCACGAGTTGTCCGACTGGAGTGGCGTCTTCGTAATTCTGTTCAAAGGGCCCAGAGAGGTCTTTGGGCGGGATTTTTGTCTGGTGTGAGATATCCTTTTACCAGAAGACACCCGGCTACAGTCCAACCGACCGGAGCCAGCGCCGGGTTTTGAGCAACAACTCGCCCCGAGTCGCCTCAACGACTTTCAATCTGAGACAACCGAACTTGTCGAGTTCGACCACAATAGGGTCGGGTGGTGAGAAGTTATGTGACTGATGTGGTGGGGCTGAACGGTCGATTAGTGCCATCATCGGTAGACCTGTCTCTGAATTAGCACAAATGTCAGATACTTCAGACCATGCTCCCAACCAGGGGCGTAGGGAGGATTTCGCCCAGGGGGGGGGGGGGTCAGAGGGCCCTCGTTGCCAAGGGGGCCCACATCATTAAAACAGTACAGTATGTTGTATGTTGTAAAACAACGACAAATAAGTTTTCGACAACGAAACAAGTGTATGTTTTATTTTTGGGAGTTAAAAACACAAAATGTCGACAAACCGAGATAGCCATTTTTAATATTATGTCATTTAATTTCTGTCGCCATTTTGTATTTGCAATTTTCTCCAAAACTCGAATTTCTACGATTTGTCAAACTTTTATTGTATAAAAGTTTATATTTATTATTAAGTAATTAATATAAACTTTTTTAAGTTATTAAGTATATTATATAAAAGTGTATATATATATATATATATATATATATATATATATATATATATATATATATATATATATATATATATATATATATATATATATATATATATATATATATATATATATATATATATATATATATATATATATATATATATATATATATATATATATATATATATATATATATATATATATATATATATATATATATATATATATATATATATATATATATATATATATATATATATATATATATATATATATATATATATATATATATATATATATATATATATATATATATATATATATATATATATATATATATATATATATATATATATATATATATATATATATATATATATATATATATATATATATATATATATATATATATATATATATATATATATATATATATATATATATATATATATATATATATATATATATATATATATATATATATATATATATATATATATATATATATATATATATATATATATATATATATATATATATATATATATATATATATATATATATATATATATATATATATATATATATATATATATATATATATATATATATATATATATATATATATATATATATATATATATATATATATATATATATATATATATATATATATATATATATATATATATATATATATATATATATATATATATATATATATATATATATATATATATATATATATATATATATATATATATATATATATATATATATATATATATATATATATATATATATATATATATATATATATATATATATATATATATATATATATATATATATATATATATATATATATATATATATATATATATATATATATATATATATATATATATATATATATATATATATATATATATATATATATATATATATATATATATATATATATATATATATATATATATATATATATATATATATATATATATATATATATATATATATATATATATATATATATATATATATATATATATATATATATATATATATAATATATATATATATATATATATATATATATATATATATATATATATATATATATATATATATATATATATATATATATATATATATATATATATATATATATATATATATATAATATATATATATATAT